>JAODTR010074208.1:0-15429 GCA_025399935.1 Amblyopsis rosae | reverse complement strand
CTACAGGTACTGTATGTATAAAGATGGTAACATGGTCGCAAATAACTGCACATTGATATTAATGATAAATGTATAATGTATTAATGGAATACAAGGAATTTACAATTTACATCTAATTTTTTATATTTTTTAATCAGCCCCAGCAGGCATGGAGTGACCATTGAAGGCCATCAAATATCACCCTAAACAGATTATTCATTGCCATTTTTCCACGTTGCTTAATTTTTTACTGTATGAATTTGAGTAAATGTCTACTTTTCTATTCAAATGCACACTAGATATGGAATTTCTAATGCATCCCATCCCACCCCCATTCAGTGGCTACAGTCACCTTACTGACAGATTGGATTTGTTTTATAATAATGACATAAATAACAAGAAAACAGAAAAATCACAAGAAAGCTTGATATAAAATGTAAACTCGTTGGATTTTTTTTATCTAGCAGCTTCTATTGTACCATTCCATTTCAAATTCTGGACATGATTTATTGTATTGTAGCTGACTACCATACTTTGTTGTGACAGATAGTGACAGATAGTGCTATTTGACACATAATGTTTATAATTGTGTGTTTGTATGTATTATTTTTATATTACCAATACATTAATTTAAATCAACTCTGATTTCATAAATATACAAATTGTCATACTTCATCATTCCATATCTGTATTTGTAATGTATGTGAGTGAAATGTAAAATGTATTACAAAAGGATTATGTATTTATTCTTTTGAAATAAATATGGCCATGTTTCAAAGAAACTGATACATTTTACCTTTTCCTACAAATCTGAACTGGGACTTAATTGGCTACTGCCAACTCGTGGTGTGTCCTGGTATTTTTAATAATTTCAAAAGATGATAGACCTTGCAGATAACGGAAAGGACGTGATTTAAGATCCCTGATATGCGGTCAGTGTTAACTGCTCTGAATAACAACAACTAAAGCGCAGACGCACAAATATGCCTGGAACTCTAACTAAAGCGACCCCAAACACCACGAAAATGAAAAAGGACGAATCACTTCTCGGGAAATTAGGTGGAACACTGGTGCGAAGGAAAAAATCTAAAGAAGGTATGTGCTTTAGACTTAGTTTGTACTATAGTAGCACTGTCCATAGTGCTGCAATCATGAGTAGCCCTACGTTTTTCTGGTTTTCCAGAACAATAAAGTATGGTTGGGGGACACTGACCGTAGGCTATCGACAGAAATAAGATTATTATGTAGGATTTGTCTCCCATCTCTGAAAGACAATGAGATCGATATAGTTTCAGTTTATAGCCTTGGCCAGGAATATCGTAGAACAAAACAGCAGCAACGCCTGTCATTCAACCTGATACAGCATATTAATACATGGACGGTTGGAAAATAAATCCGATTATGTTTTTTTTTTTTAAACAATCGTAAAAGCAGTGTTGTCTCAGTAATAATTAGGTTTTTGTCATCTTGCTTTTTTCCACCACATCCGTACTGGCGCATCCATAGGGTGGTAGTCTAGGAGGTTACTGAACAGCTGCACAGAGTGACGTCATGGTAGATGGACTTTAATTGAGACATAGGCGTGTTTGCTTCTTCCGTTCTTACACCATGGAAGACTCGTTCCACAAACGTCACGAGTTGGAGATGGAAGACACGGGAAGAAAGCTATAGCCTACTCTATTCACTCTTATTTACAGGTTAAGTAGTATATTGGATTTGCTCTGAATCCTGGATGGACGAGATCCATCTCGAGGTCATGCTTTTACTGCAGTGTTGTAGGCTACAGCAGTAGGCCTAATTTGTTATGGATAGGGGGTTTCTCTAGGAAAAGGAAGAAAAAAAAGTTACACCCAAAATGTATTGTGAATAGGCTAATAACTAGTCTTTGTTTTTTGGTCAAGTTTGTTTTAGAAATGCATCGAACTTTCTCATCCCTCCAACACCAATAAAAGGCACAAACATTGTGTATTAAGTATAAAGTATTATGTCGGTATATAAGTATTAGTTATGTATAAGACATCTAAAGACACAACCATCTTCTGCACAGTTTCTGTTTAAATGCAGATAGAATGACAGGAAATGTGTATTGTCACTGACAAAAGGCTCAAGGCACTTATCACTACAGATATTACAGTAATAGTCATTCCTGAAATGCATAAGGAATGTGTTTTTCTCATATCCCCTCTAGTTGAATTATTGGATGATAGTGTGTTGTGTAGGGCTGCTAAGGATGGATGCTGAATGTGACACATGTAAGTTGTAGGATATATTTCTATACAATATTAATTTAAACTATGTGCCCTATAATATCAGCTAACATTACTAAAACATAAAGCATGTACTTTGCTGTAGTTGTTTTTGTTTACATGTTATATGGAAGAAGTTATTTTGTATTGTATGTAGTGTTCTTTCTATATTGTTACCTTATGAGACTATAGATAGAAAAATAAGCCTTCACACTGACAACATACAGTATATAAAGAGTCTCAGTTCAGATGCATTTGTTTATCTTAAAAAGAATAACATTTTGGTTGAGACCATTTTAGGAGCATTACACAGCTTTCAATTGCAAACCTTTTTATCTTTATTTCTCTAAATTCACTTTTGAGAAATCTTAAATTCTCCAAATTGCTAATGAAGTACAGTGTGTGAACATGCTACAAGATACAGTATAATACCATACATACTAACCTTTCTTTTCTTGAATCTAAGGGTCATCATCACATTAAAGACCATAAATAAGTAGAAATGTAATCTGTATTAATTCCATTGTAAATGTGAATGTGTTTTTATTACTATAGCTGTCCTATGTCAAATTGTGGAGCCCACCATGGAACATTCCCTGATTACGCTGTCATCTCTCTGCTGTAGATAATGACTAGACTGTGCCTGTGTTGCTTCAAATAGCCGCTGCTATATTTAAGGTCCACTCTATTTCCTCTATACTCTAGCAGTATTTATCCCTTTCCCCTGTATATCAGTAAGCACCTCCCCTCAGGGGGAGGGAGGGGGAGGTGCGGAGGTGGTGGAACTACTAAAATAGTGAGTTTTTGGTCAACACAGTTGTTTATTGCATTTAGTACATAGTGTGCCTCTTCTCAATCTTCCAAGCAAATCTAATATATTGCAGCCATCAGAAGGAGCACGTCCTTTGGCTGATGCACGTCCTTTGGCTGAATTTGTTGTCGTCGCTAATGTTTCCATGAAACCCTGCAATGACGATTTATGGTATTGACTGCACACAATTCCTAGTATTGAATTAGTGTAATTCTCTTAAAAGCTATGTGGATGCGACAAGATTGATGCAAGTCTCAGCTAAGCACATGCTCATTTAGAGAGACATATTTTAGACCTGTATGGAATGGAGTTATTTTACAACCATCATCGTCATAATGCTAAAGGGATCTGCAGCGCTCTCTAATGAATGAATTACAGTAACGTACAGTACTGTAGGTCTACAACCTGGTGTCACACATCATTGCTTGTGTCCGTCTTGTCCCAGTTGGAGAATCCGTGTACAGTCCACATGGTAGTGTCTAGGTGGTGCGTTTTTTAGTATTTCTGTCCCATACACATGCATACACACCCAATAGCCTCTCCTGTAACTGGACCACAGAGGTAGGGTGGGGGGTTGTTACAGAAATAAACACGTGATTATGCCCCTGCTACCGTCTGCCACCAACACACACACACACGTCTGTGCTTAACGTTGGGAACCGTACGTGTTATTTTTGTGACATGGCCGGGCTACTGTGTGGGACCAAAAGGAAGAAACAAGGTAGTTATTTTATTTACATAATTTATTTTTAAAAGCTCTTGCTGATTATATTTTGTTTGTTGGCCTTTGAGGAACTTGGAAAAATGAATGGGGAAGCATGTATTGTCACCTTAACACATTGTATGTTTTTATATTGCTATAGACTGTGAGAAATTCATGACAGCTGTGATTCTGTTTATGTTTAATCATTAATCATTATATACTATACTATAGTATGTACATGCTAGTAAACAGTGTACAAAAATGAAGAGTCTGAATGGCTGGCATTGATTGGTATTTTTTAAGTTGTGTTTTTGAAATTGTGTATTGTTAAATGTTATTCAATTACTTCTGACATATACCTATTGTATTATATAGTTGAATATAAATGTTATAACAGTTCTGTAATTATCATTGTTTAGTATAGCTAGACCTTGCTGGAGGAAGTAGTAATTATGAATCAACAGTGCGTAATGCAAAGGAAATGCTGATCTGTTGAGATATTCAAGGCTGTAGATCTCCAGATAGGGCTTGTGGTTGCACTGCCAGAGGAGGATGGAATCAGATACGAAATCTATTGGGACAATTCTTTCCCAAAGAATACAGTACATCGCCTATTGCTTTCAAGTGTCTTTTCTGTTAGATGTAGGCTACTGTAAAAAGGATTTGTTATTCATCCCAACACTGTAACATGCACTCTCATTTTCAAACTGAAACAACTTGTTGGTTTTAAGGGAAGTTTTGGACGCAAATGGTAATTTCCCAGAAAGACGTTGTCCTGTGTCATACTCACCATGATCATACGTTCAGATTAGTAGGAAGGGATGTGGCACTGTGAAATATTTTGGGCCATAAAGTGCCACTCTCATACCCAGGCCTGACCAATCGAAGGGAGAATGCAGTCATTGGGGAAGCAAATCCCAAGTGTGTCTGTACATTTTAAAATAAGAGCATCACAGCAGAAATGGATTAGACCCCATTCCGTAGCTCAGCCATATCGATGAGAAGTGCTTCTCTATAAGTGTGTTTACCCATGCTATACACTTTAATAACCACATAATTATGGAGATTGTGTTCATCCTCCTATTGGGAAGCGTTAGATATCTATCTTGTGTAAGCCGACATCCCATTACCAGCCATATTGCTGCTATATTCTCTCTCTCCATTTCTGTCTCTGACGTTTGCATGAGCGTGTATTGTTATTCCCCTAGTGAGTGATCTCCATGAGGAGGGGAAGTATGCAATCAACCCTCCAATGCTGCCCTTGGGGACTGAAATCCATCCTGAAGACACACAGATGGGTACACACACTCACACACCCAAACACACACAACCACACACCTACTCACACTAAATAGAGATTATATAGAGAATTTGCTTGCAGGAACCAGAATAAATTATTCTTAACTCTAAATTTAAAGGTGTAGTCTGTAAGATAATTGTAAGCTAATACACTTTTTGACAAATTCACCAAATGTCACCTCACATTCTGCTAGTTTACCGTTCGGTGTGAGCTGTATGTGGCATTACAGCCCTGGCTCCATAAGTTGGAATACAAAGTGGCACAAGCCGCACAAAAAACAATGCCCTAGGCCAGAGGTATTCAGCCCTGGTCCTGGGGGACCCCTGCCCTGCATGTTTTAGATGTCTCCCTGCTCCAACACACCTCATTCTTATGAATGGGTCGTCACCTAGCTCTGCAGAAGCCTGATCCATTCATGTGAATCAGGTGTGCCTTCAGGGTTGAAGACCTCTGCCCTAAGCTTTGCAATGCATTTGCAATGTGTGGTGCGGAGCGTCTCGAGAATGACATAACCTGCGCTCTCTACAGGATAAACATGAGATAATGTGATTGCCTTATCTGGTCGGCAGGAGCAGAAGTGAATTGAAGTGAACTGTCTCTGTGTTTGATTTGAGAGCACTAATTGAATTGTTGCTTGAATTATTCTAGAAGCTTTTCGCACTATTTTATGCTATGTACTGTGCAATCAGCTATTATATCTCATCTTATATTTAAATGTTAATGGACGTTGATCAGAAAGGCCACATGGGACTTTCTGCATGCTGCCCCACCCGCTTCATCATCACTTAAAACTCCTGAACTGGATGCTGATTGGTCTTTTTTTTTGGAGACGTTCTGGGAGAGCCGTTCCATGTGTTGTGAAATTGGTGTAATGTTGGGATGTTTCTAACAACTAATTTCCCTGATGTTTAAACTAAAGTTTTACCTTCTAAACAGAAAACCCTCAGAAAACAGTCATAATGTAATCTTTGAGATTAAATTGTATGAACAAATACTCTGTATATTATGAGCCCTTTGTAACTGTTAATCACATTCTTCAATAAGAAAATAATATTTTTAATGTTTCTGCAGTTCAGAGATGTCTGCCCTAAGCTTGCTCTCTTCCTGGGCCCACTGGCTCTCCTCGTATGACAGCTTTTGCTCCCAGCTCTTCTGGAGCAACTCCTCTTCCTTGTGCAGTTTTTCGATTTCGGTCCTCCACATCCACAGTTCCCGGTCAAACTGCCTCTGCTTATCCACCAGCCTCTCCTCCCAGCTGTTCTTCAGGGCCGCCATTCCCTGCTGGAGCTCACTCAAAGCAGCATGTGTTTCCTGAAGAAGCTCCTCAGCCTTCTGCTTTGCCTCGTGGGCCTCAGAGACCACAGCCTCCATCTGCTTCAGTTTGGAGTGAAGGTCATAGTCTGGTTCTCTTCCTCCTTCCAAAGGCTTTGGGGGAATTTCCCACAACTGAGTGTCGTTAAGCCGATGAAGCTGGTAACGTAGCTCATCCCTGTCCTCCCTGAGCAAGGCGATCTGCCCTCTCCGATACTTCTCTTTATGCCGAAGCTCACTCATCTGCTTGTTGAGCGCCTGAACCCTGTCCTGAAGAAGAGAGTGGATGGTGACTTTCTTCCTTTTGAGAAAGATTCCTCTTAAATATTTCATAAAGGCATCATTCATTGTTATTCTGTATTGCTCTTGGATGAATACTGTTTCACAGATGTGCACTGTTTGACTGCAGAAATGTCTATTATGTGATGACATGGATAGGGCTTTGTCAGAATGTACTATAGCATTTATTCTATTTGCACAGTGATGTCATAGTGTGGGCGTGGTCTAAATAGAATACAAAACGTGTTCTATTTACACACACACAACTTTCTGACATAGATTCACTGTCAAGTTCCACTTAATACATTTATGTAATTATGTGGTCTTATGTATCATCCTCCACCAGTTTGTGAAACTTTGCAAGTTGCAAAATAGTTTTGTAGTAGTCAGTGCCAATATGTATCAAAGTTATTAATTAAGAGATGATTGCACTACAAGAAGCATTTGAATGGATCTTGGCATTAACCTGTAGAGGGGGCTGTTCTTATAGTTATCTCCAGAAGTTAAAGGTGTTGGATTGGTTTAGAGGTTTCATGCTGTTTTCATCACCATCCACATTTAAGCCATATTGTCTCCGTATGTCCCCTAAAGTTATAAAAGATACAGTACGAACGTCATGTGACTTATGGTGTGAATTGAGGAAGCAGATCACTGTGCCGTGTACACCCTTTACAGTCACTGAATCACTGATGTGATGACTATAATAGAAAGATGTTTGTACGGTATACATGTTGTCACTATGACAGCACTCATAAACTCTCTGTGTATTATGCCTCACAAGTTTTTATTAATTACAAGCTTTATTTTAAAAGATGGTTTGTTAATTTATGTGATTGGCTAATTCCACGCTACAGTGGTTTTAATAAACCCATGAAGGCAATGTTTCTGCATACAAGAGGGTGATATGTTTTTATAGATACATTGCACAGTATGTTTGGCCATGAGCAGCATTTGCTTGTCTGTCTGTCCTAAGAGGAGGTAGCCTGATGTAACCAGACCATTATTCACTTTCTGATTAGGGTCTGGCCACGCTCCCTTGTGTTCACATTCGTTTCCTCCTAGTTGACGTAGACCTCTGGTTAATTTTGAAACTATTGGATAGCACTGACTAATCGGCATTGCTACAACTATCATCTAGCTCTGTCACTGTTTAGAAACACGTTTGACGTCAACGTCATCTCACTAACCCTCGCTGACTGGTCTACCATCAGGGTGGCTGAGCGAACGTAATGCGAACAGGGTTTCCAGACTGTATTCACAGCAAAAAGAAATTGAGCTGAGAGCATATAGTCCGGCGGAGCCAGGCTAAAGAGGAGGTGTAATTGTGTGGGCAGTGTAATACAGAGATTTTGATAAAGACGTCTTGTTCCGTATAGCTCACTGACTCTTTATATCTAACTCTTCATCAGAGGAGAATGCACAGAGGATAATGTTGGATCCAACTTCCAGGGAGTCTCCCAAATTCAAAGACCTCCTTAAGGTATTCTGTATAGAGATTACAAACATTACTATATTTCTTCAAAATGATGATAGTATTAAGTAGCATTAAGGTATACCTTTAGCTAATGCTTTCAAATATCAGTAAGACATTCTTGTAATACAAAGCTATACAACATATGCATTGATTTGTTTTCTAATGTTCAAACATATTAATCATAATAAGTTATAAATTGATATAAATCTGTTTACTTAAGGGCAGTAACTGATATCATCATAAATGTGTATTATTATTATTTGATAAAGATAAGATAAATTGAGAATTAGTCTTGGGTCTATCAGATACCAGAAAAAAACTTTTCACAATAGTAAATTGCCTACTTCATTGTATTTGCACTGAGAAGACTAATGGATAACGGTCGCATAGAAATGTTCCTCATTGTTGTGGGTCAGAGGGGAACATCTGAAACTGAGCGGAAGGTTATGCAAACACATGTCCTTAAAACTGCATACAACGTATAACTATACACTTATAAACAAGCTGGTTGTTGGTGTTCACCGTATATATTTATTGTGTGCCCAGGTCCTGATTGACTGGATTAACAGTGAGTTGGAGGAAGATAGAATCATTGTCAAAGATCTGGAAGAGGACTGTTACGATGGACAAGTACTCCAGAAATTATTTGGTGAGCAATGATGCCTGAGGTAACACGCAGACATAGTTATGAGCAGCATTTAGGTGTGGTGTCACGTGCATGTTGCTTTCCCTACATTCACACCCTTATGTATGCACTAGCGTATTTAGTTTTATTCCCAAACCAGACCCTATACATTTAGATGTGGAATAATAATCATGAAGACGGACATTGAAGAATAACCTTCACTATGGTGCTGTGATGCATGCCTGTATGTATGCATGTGTGTGTGTGTGTCTATTACGTTATATATTAAATTCCACTTTATTGCAGACCCTTGGGTCCATATCAGCAAACTAAAACAAAACAATATGGAAACATATATAATACAACTATCAATATTCTATCAATGACAGAGAAGATGTCTGGCCGCAAGCTAAATGTGGCGGAGGTCACCCAGTCTGAGATAGGCCAGAAACACAAGCTGCAGGTGGTGCTGGAGGCTGTCAACGAGATGCTGAGGTCCCGCGGCTGGGCCATTGAGTGGAACGTAGACTGTAAGTCACACTGCCTCTGCAATTGACCTAAACCTGCTGGTTTACAACAACTAGACGTTTTCTGTTGCAGCCTTTAATTAAATGGCGTTTGTTAGGGTACAGCTCACAGCGTTTCCTAATTTGTACATCAGCTATAATGTGAAGTGAGTTGATGTCTGCCTACAGCTATCCATTCAAAGAACCTAGTGGCCATTGTCCAGCTGCTGGTGGCTGTTGCCATGCACTTCCAGGCCCCCATCAGACTGCCTGAGCATGCCTCCGTACATGTGGTCATAGTCAAGGTATGGCATAAACAAAGGCACTATATAGGTCCTGATGGTGTTCTTAAGGCCAGTGATTTAACGTGGTTGGCTTTGACTTTGAACAGAAGAAAGAGGGCATCCTGCAAACCTTGAATGTGACCAAAGAATTGACGAGCACCACAGAGTAAGTACTATGGAAATGTGAAAACAATCACCGTACGGTATATGCCTTTTATACGTTTTCTTTAAGACTAGATAAGATTAGATATAAGAACTGTCCGAATTGTTTCAGATTGTTGTCTGTTCTCCACATTTTTCAGGATGATGATGGGGAGATTTGGTGAGTCCCATGATTTGTTTGTTTGAAGCTGCAAACCGGTTTAGAGAACTTAAACATAGAATTGTGTGTGCTCTATTGATGCTTGTTTTTAATGAGCACAGCTCTCATAGGGGATACAAGTTAAATCAAATGGTTTAGTTTAGTGCATGGCTGGGGCAAAAACACCTCAGTGTTTGAAATGATTCAATTTCACAGCTTTACTAAAATGTTGTTCTCATTGTACTTTTCCTCTGCTTGACACCTAACTATTTCTCCACACAGAGAGGGACGCATTTGACACACTTCTTGATCATGCGCCAGACAAGCTCAATGTTGTGAAAATGGTAAAAACTGGAACATTTTCCAACCCCCCACAACCATTTCTGACTGAATTAGATTTATTTATTTATTTTCACTTTATATGTTTCACACGCAGTCTCTTGTCACCTTTGTCAACAAACACCTAAACAAGCTGAACCTGGAAGTTACAGAGCTGGAAACTCAGGTCAGACTTCAGACAAGGGCCCAAAGGAAAAACCTGAGCAATTATACTTAACATGAATTATTACTATCCTCAATAATTTGATCAAGTGTGATCAATAAAAAATGAGTTATGCCATATACCAAATAATTCTGATACTGTGTTAATCTCTCTCTCTCTCCCCTTCCAGTTTGCTGATGGAGTGTACTTAGTTTTGTTGATGGGGCTGTTAGAAGACTATTTTGTCCCCTTGTACAACTTCTTCCTTACCCCTGAGAGCTTTGAGCAGAAGGTAACCACAGTCTTTTTAGACATATGTACTTCATGACAATGTGATGCACTGAAATGTCATAATGCTCTGACTGTCTCTCATGTGTACTTCAGGTTCATAATGTGGCTTTTGCCTTTGAGTTGATGCAGGATGGAGGTCTAAAGAAACCCAAGGCCAGACCAGAAGGTAAAAAAGAATATGATTTGTTTGTATTTCACCTTTAAATGTTTACAAAGTGCTTTGTCAACCAAAATAAAATTAATATACTCAAAATTGATTTACAAAAACCATATATGAATGTAAAATGTATATTCAAATAAACATTAAGACCATAAAATGCCATAATAAACAATTGCAAAACAATAATGATTGTTGGCTTGTAACAAGAATGATTTAGGTGAAATAAATATATAAAATAATGTGGATATATTTGTGCTGTCTAGCCCAGGGCCAGTGTTGACCCTCTACAACGAATCATAGTAATGTAGAAGGTTGTCCACTAGATAGAGCCCTTGTCTTATTGAGTTGCAGCTTTTAGTCACTGGCTGACAACCTGAACATGTTTCGCTTGTCAGCTTTTACCTAGACAATCAAAACCATTGCCAGAGTATAAATAAATAGTATTGTTTAAAAACATAAAATCTTACCATACTTTTTGATAATTTAAGTAAGTTCAGGGTACAAAGTACAGAGCAACAAACACTGTGCATGTTATTATGCAGGGGACATGATTGAGGTTACTGCCCTAACCCAATACATTTGTCTGATTAAATGCCTAAAACTGAACTGGATTACTTTGACTTTATCACAATGAAATCTCATTTGAATTAACTAACATAGCCAAAGGGGAATTTTAAGATTTGATGAGTAAAGCACGTTAATATTTAAATTATCTGCTCATCTTCAAAAAACATGTTATCGGTAATTTAATTAAAATTAAGCTTTGCAAAAAATGGTGCTCACTTTCTGCTATTAAAAAAAGGTAATTTTTTTTTACGACAAATACAACTCGGGGGTTCAACTCTCTTCTTTATGTTCTTTATCTCTCTATTCTTTCCAGATGTTGTCAACTTGAACCTTAAGTCCACTCTCAGAGTCCTGTACAACCTGTTCACCAACTACAAGAGCTCGGAGTAGCATATGCTAACCTTGCATGCCTTGTCAGGACACAACCCTGCCTCTACACACAGTGACATTAATCATTGCAGTTTGAACACTGAAAAAGACTCTTGAGGGGCTTCTATGTACTATACCCTGGGGAGGTGGCCTAAATGGCTCCCTCTATGTTAGCATCACATTTTTACCCAAATGTCAGTATTTATTTATTACTCTGGTCTCAGCTGCAACCAAAAAACCTAGAGTATGTAACCTTTAGCTTGCATTTGAATACACACAGCCATTACTGGTAAATGTACAGCTATGAAGCACTGTTGTTTATGTTATGGACTAGATAAATGTTTGCCACAGCTGTCGAAAACAAAACAAAAAAAATGCAAATAAAAGATAGTGCATATTGTATAGAGAAATAGCCTTACATACTTTGTTTTATAAGGTGAGGAGAGGTTCAGGGTTAGTCCATTTATCGTGAAGTATGTACTTGCCTCTAGATGAAAGCATATATTTATAAACCGATGTTGCCTTGGGGCTTAAATGTTGTGTTCTCTCCCTGTCCCATGGGACACCAGTGAGGGTATCATCTTATTGACCAGTCCTTCAGACATGTCCCCAAAGAGGCCCGGAGTTTTCTCCGCTCCTCTTAGGCAATGATGGCCTTGCTACAACCCATAGGGAGCACAGACAGTATTATAGAGTACAGTAACGATGCATTCAAGACCCATGAATGAATTATTGAGAGAGCAAATTAGTCATAGGCTTGCTCACACTGGATTAATCCTTCACTTGCTTATCTGTGTCTATCGAGAAATAAATGTCTGAATCTTCACGCAGTATTTCATTGTGTTTTACGCATGCACCATGCGCTAGACCTGCTTGGTCATTCGAGTGATAATCGCTTTGGAACATCCAATTCCTGCAGTTCGGCTTTAGCTGAAGGGAATTATGGGTTTATTTTAGGCTTTTATTTTCTTGTCTAGTCTCTTGGTTGCCATGGTAACCTTCCCTTTCCCAAATTGCCCCTTCGTCTAGCTGATGGGAGGCCCTTTTTTTCTTTTCTCCTGCTGATGGCAAAACCAGTGAATGTACAGAACATGACGTTTTGCTGTCTGCCCCATGTCTTGCTGGTGAAAATTGGAGAGTAATGGAAGACAACAAATTGATATGTTGATCTCCCCACGCCACACCACTCCAGATGGAGATGTTTGTGTGATAAGTCAGGAATTGTCTTGTTCACTTTGCCCCCCTGAAGTGTTGTTTTGCAAACAAATCTATTATGCCCATTTAGCAATATGTCTTCTGATTCTCCTGTGCTCTGCACGCTTTTCATTGAAGTCTCAACTCCTGCTCCAAATAAGGACAAACGCCCTTGTCAAGAAACACTGCAACGGTTCCTGTCTTTGAGACTGTTTTTGACTTTATGTCAAAAAAGAGGAAGTGCTCATATTTTCACCGCCACTTCCTTTGTAGACACCATATTTTTGACATTGAGTGCAGTTGAAAATTATAGCATGCAGTATATTTGCTAAGGATTGCCCTCCTTTCAGTGACCTAGTCTGTCTGTATTTTTGACGCTTATGAAGAGGACATCAGATAAGTTCAGTAGAACTGGCCTTCATTCTACTCCCTGTCAGAGTACGGAAGGTAAGTTTATACTAAAACACTTCTGTTTATTGGCTTGGCTAAACGTGCCTGTCAACTGCTACAAAAGAAGCAACACAGGCATACATACAAATGTTCTTTGGTGTTTGAGACACCCATTTTATTTGTTCTTATTATGGTTCAGAACCGTCAATAACGTTATTGTTAAAGCCACATCATTTAACTATAATTCCAAGGATTGATGCTGTTCTGCATCAACAAAAAACAAATGACAAACATAACAGGAACTGACAAATGAGAGTCCAAAATACATTAAAGATACAATCAAGACATTATTGTTTTGGATTAAAACTACCTCTGCTTTCCTACATACTCTCTAAACTCAAAACTTAAAATGTAACTTACAGTGCATGAATGATTAAATCGTTCATGCAACGGGAAATTATGATGTTCCCATGAAGTGAACTGGGACAGACATGAGCTCTAAAATGCAATTTTTGGAACATATAAAATGTACAGGTTTTCGAAACTATGTCCCCCACTTGTTTTATTCATCCAAGTTGGACTATGCAGTCATAATCATGCTCCCAGATTTAACCGTATTGCGGGATATTTGGGGCTAAACCTTGTTCAAGGACACTTTATTGCCTAATGACGAAGGAGAGACAAGACATTTCTTTCATCCAGATATTTTTCGACCAGGTAGATGTTAATGAGAGCAAACCTCTACTTCCATCACATTGATGCGTCATCTAAATGTATTGAGATCAGTGTACTATGTTTTTATATTTACGGTACAGTAACACTTCTTTTCAAGGATCACACATCCACAACATCTGGTGACAGCTTGACCTGTGGGGAATTATGGAAAAAGATGTATTTGATTGTGAGAAGGAGGAGGAATATATTGACATGAATATCTTCCAGGGTAGGTTTGCATTTGTGAAGTGAGAATTAACTGACTGTATTGCCACCCACTGGCTTACAGTAACCAAGGTCAGCGTATTGCCACCAGTGTTGCACCTATTAATGCAATTCATAGCTAGAAAAAATACAAATATATATACTGTATACTGTAAATTTAACAAATGTCAGTTACAAAATAAGTTTGATAAATAAAAGTATTTATTAACCTGATGATTTACCCATAGGAGAGAAGAGGAAACTCATTCAGCCAACTTCTTTAGAAGATCACAAACTGCATTTGTTAAAGGAGGTATAGCAAAACTATACAGGGTGACAGTCTTTAAGATACATGTATTTTTATCTGTCTATCATTTAACTTTCACTGTAACATCAATGTCCATTCTCAAATGCTATAAATACAATAGCTTCCCCTGTGACTTTAGCAAGCTGGGATAATTGCTACAGAGGAAATCCATTACATAGTCTTCAGTATTTATGTATTCACTGAAGAGGATTAATAGCATCTGATGCAAGTACAGAGCTGGAAAGATCAGTGAAATTTTAATGAACGTCTTTATCAGAGGAGATGGCAGACGAATCAGAGTCGTGTCAAAGACCAGATGGGGTCTACATGGGTGCAGGCCTTCAAAGGCCACTTGATGGGAATGAGACAGGAGTGCAAGTGATATGCATGACTCCAATCAAACAGAGCTACAGTCATCTTGAAATATAAAACAGTTAGACTAAAACCTAATAAATGGAATACATTTTATTTTTCCAGTTGTTACGTCTTGCAATCTGTTGTACATATAGCACTTATGGGAAAAACTTTTATTACCAAGTGAAGTAACTTTATTTAAGTTTATATATTGTTATCTATGGTTACAATGTCTTTTATTCTTGAATCAGATTGATAAGAAGGGTAAATTGATGCATGTTCCATGCCGGTTATCATCTATCATCCTTGTCTGAGCAGGCTTTGATCAGTTGGATCAACAGCACTTTAAAACCTGACCACATTGTGGTCCAAAGTCTGGAGGAGGACCTATTTGACGGGCTAGTGTTTCATCATCTACTGGGTGAGATTAAACGCACACACATGCATGCACGCGCACACGCACGCACACACACACAAATGCTTTATAATGTGGGTCAAAACTATCCATCCATTCATCCATCCTCATCCGCTTATCCAGAGTCGGGTCGCGGGGGCAGCAGCTCCAGCAGGGGACCCCAA
>JAODTR010074197.1:0-15433 GCA_025399935.1 Amblyopsis rosae | reverse complement strand
GTGTATGTCTATATGTGGGTGTATGTCTATATGTGGGTGTATGTCTGTATGTGGGTGTATGTGGCTGTATGTCTATATGTGGGTGTATGTGGGTGTATGTCTATATGTGGGTGTATGTCTATATGTGGGTGTATGTGTGTGTATGTCTATATGTGGGTGTATGTCTATATGTGGGTGTATGTCTGTATGTGGGTGTATGTGGCTGTATGTCTATATGTGGGTGTATGTGGGTGTATGTCTATATGTGGGTGTATGTCTGTATGTGGGTGTATGTGGGTGCATGTCTATATGTGGGTGTATGTCTATATGTGGGTGTATGTGAGTGTCGGTGAGCGTGTCAAGGCCAAATTCAAGCATCTAGCATGCGTTAGTGTATGTTTGTGCGTACGTAGACTAGGTCTATCTGCTGTGTGGTGTGTGTGTGTGTGTGTGTGTGTGTGTGTGTGTGTGTGTATAGGTGCACGTCTGTCTGTGTGTTTGACCGCATCGTCTTGTCTGACTATCAGTGGTAGTTTACTGCACTGCTGCACCAACAACAGATGGCCATTACCATAGCGACTCCATGCTAGGCCACATCATAACACTATGATAGCAACTCTCTTCCCAACATCCATAATGAAATAGATGTTCTCCCTTCACCAGTAAAAGGAGAAGTTTATAGCCCCTTGCTTTATGGGCCCGACAGTGTTAGAGGATGATTTCAGTGTCTGTTTCCCAGCAAGGCACTTCCTAAGCTGTAAGGATAATTCTGTAGTGAAGGAACTGAATGGTGAATGAAGCGGCACAGCCTTTTTAAAAGCTGCATATTCATCTCCTTGATCTAATATGAGGAGCTGGGTAAACCCCTGACACCTTTGCTATTGCTCTGGGATTGTCCAGAACACAAACGGAGAATAGGAAGAGAGTTATTGAAAAAGAGAGTATCCTGAAAAGGGAAGAAGGTCATCATACGTACAGTGGGGAGATTAGATGAGCGCTGTTTGAGCAGCTGTGGTCCACAATGTTAAAATACTTCGATGGAGGAAAGACATGTCATGCACAAAGGATTCCTAGTGAAGTGATTGTGCGATAATTGAATGGTGCCATTATCATTCCAAGAATTGGTTTCTCCCTTTGAACATTCCGTTTCAGTACAGTCGGTGTGATTTGCTATCTGGCTGGTTGCGGGAGCATATGTCAGGGACAATTGGTTACTATTCAGAAATGATGTCACAACCGGGAGCCAAATCTGACATTTTCTTCAGCGAGGAGTTTACTTCAAAATTACCCAAGCCTCTTTGGCCATAGAAAAACACTTGCTTGCCTTGCCTTTGTGGTGTACTGAATCTGTGATCAGCAGGCAGGGGTCCCAGCATGCCATTAACAATCTCCCTCTAAGGGGGACGCTGGCATCAGAAAACTGGCTGTATGACCATACTGCAGATGGCAGACACACACACACACACACACACACACCGCCTCAAGGACACTCACCCCGGGCACCTTATGAAGCCTTCCCAAGCAAAACTCCAGGCCAACAACGCAGGTCTTTGTGGGTACTCCCCCTCACCCTAAAGCTAAGTAAACACACAATACTGTAGCTCAATGCTGTGTTTGACCATACGGATGCAAGGACACTTCTATTTTATTCTATTATAGAACAGAATAGCTCGTATGTTTACGTACAGGCCCGGCATGTCAGGGATTGTCACGTCTCACGTGTAGATGGGGAGTCGGACTCTAACTAATAGACTATCCTGCCCTTTTCAGTTTGAATGTACAGTAATATTAGTTAGTATACCTTTTACATACACATTTTATAATTATTTTGTACAGTGATCTTAGTTTGTATACATTTTAAATACACATTTTCGAATTATTTTATACAGTAATCTAAATTAGTATACCTTTAAAATACACATTTTCTAATTAGGTTGTACAGTAATCTAAGGTAGTATACATTTTAAATAGATATTTTCTAATTAGTTTGTACTGTATGATGAGCAATGACTTTAAATCACCTCTATCAACAACATTTTCCTCCATTGCCTTGTCAGAACATTTTAATTAAAGTTGGCTTACCAAGTAACTCCATGTGCCAAGTGCAAATGTAATACAAAGTTGTTCAGGTGTAAATACACCGTAATGGTAAGCTTGGTAGACAGACAAATTAATGAGACAAGGGAATCCTAAATTGGAAGTATGCTTCATAGAATGACTTGTAAACTAACATGTCATTGTGTTTAAGTAATCTACTGTAATTGAACGCTACTGTATATTTTAGCGATATTCATTACATTTTCCACATCATCACCACTCACTCATTCACAAAATGGAATGGTGGCTATTTCTTTTCCCAGTAGAATTGAACCAGCCCCTGCTTCATCTGGTGCTATGAGCTAGTGTCTTAAAAGTTTTGTAAAGCTTTGCTTAAAGTGGAAGTACGGTAACTTTCTTTACTCAGTATTACGTTTTCACAATGAGTCCCCTCGCTCAATGCAGGTGTGAATGAGGGGCTGCAACTTTTTTTATCCTTTTCAGGATCCTTCTCAGAAGGGTACTGTTACGACTTGGCTCATGGGCCATAAACCAAACAAACCAAACTCTTAACTAACAAACAGAATAAGCTAGAATGAGGTGTGAGTGTCTTTAGGTGTAAGTACTGAATATATGTGGTGCGTGTTGCATGCTAACTACACTAAAAGACACAAACCAAACTAACGTGTGGTGCCAGGAGAGTCACACATTCACAGTGTGCTGCAACACACCTCTATAAGTGACCTGCCCAGGTGTCCTTAATCAGCCTAATTAGGACCTTTCAGCAAATACAGACAACAGGCCTGCTAAAACAAAGCAGGGCCATGACAGGTACTGTGCCTCATAACCAGAGCCATGGAAATAACAGAGTTGCGCCATCTCATTCATGATTTATTGACTACTAATTACTAAAAACCGAAGTTATCTGTATATCTGTGTATATATATATATATATATATATATATATATATATATAAATTGCCCACCAAGCACTTGGAACTATTTTGCCATAGGTATAGCCTCTCCACAGAGCATGTGACTGTTAAAAATTTCGAACTTTCGTAACTCTGTTATTTCTATGGCTCTGCTCTAAATATGTCTGCAGGCATGTTGCTCTCTCTACTAGTTGTAAAGGTATTATCACGTTACTAGTTACTTGTACAATTACACGGCATATTATAATTTTCTAATTCAATAACATACAAACAGTATACTGTATCTCGTATTAAACATTACAATTATTTGAAAATTTAAGAACATACACAATAGATGCTTACCAGCTTTTGTAAAGATGTTATACATATTTTTTCAAGAAACGGGAAGTCGGTGGAATGCTGATACAGTTCTAGCTCATGATTGATGTATTATTGTTATTGTTGACTTTATATTGTAGGCCCATTGAGGTAAAGGCACTATTAGTTTAGAGTTTAATACGTTACATTCTGTCTATACCTTCATGGGAAACAATCTCAAATAGAAAGTTCACACAAAAATAACACCAACTGGAAAATAAACTGCTAAGCCATTTTCCCATCCATTTAATAACATATTCTGGGATAGTATTTTGCTGTTGTTGTGAAAACACTCGGTATCATGAGAGTAGCTTACTAATATGAGCTCTCTGACAGATGAGTTGAGTGCATAGCATTATGGGGCTCTCGCTTTGTACATTTCTTTTCACTGTGAAATTAAATTGTTCCTGCAAATTACTCCAAGTTTGACCTCTTTCAATGCCTGTCATTGCTCTATTTGTTTTCCATTGTAAACTACAGACCAGAACCGCTTCAAATATAATTTGTCACACTCGTAGTGTTTCAATTCAATTGAAGAACAGGAAAAACAAGCATTGACTATGCGGGAAATATCAGCAGGCAAAATGCCACTCACAGCTGTTTACTGTAATAATGCATGCATCAAGTTCCAGCCCGCCATGCGAGGCAGGCTAATTTATGTAGGCTGATTGTTCGAGACTAAAACATACTGTAGAAATTCCATAATTGGAATTAGCCTGTGCCTCTGTGTGTGTGTGTGTGTGCGCGCGTGCATGTGTGAGTGTGTACGTGTGCATATACAGTATATGTGTGCGTATGTGTGCGCGTGAGTGTGTATGCATATATGTGTGTGTGTGTGTGTGTGTGTGTGTGTTTGTGCATAAGTGTGTGTGTGTGGTGTGAGCGTGAGTGTGTATGTGTGTGTGTTTGTGCGTGAGTGAGTATGTGTGTTTGTGCATATACTGTATATATGTGTGTGTGCATATATATGTGTACGTGTGTGTGTTTGTGTGTGAGTGAGTGTGTGTGTGTGCGTGTAAGCCTGTGTGTGTGTGTGAGAGTGAGGGCGAGAGGAGATGTGGCCTGAAGGGCTATGAGACGTGAAACAAGGTCATTGAGTTGGACTTGAGCATGGAAGAAGATCGAGAGGCTCTCACCGCATAGCTACAGAGCCATGGCAGCTTTGCACCTCCGTCTGGGAGAATTAGCTCCGTTATCCGGATGAACCAGATGAGGGCAGCAGTGGGTAGAGCAGGGTGACAGGTGATCCAGAAGTTGCTGGTTTGAACCCAGCTGACACCTCACCAAGTGTCGAAGTGTCCCTGCGCAAGACATCCATCCCTGTCATTTACCATGACCTGAGGGGCACCAGGGTGGGACCAGCAGCCTAAAGCCCAGCTCACACCAGTCTCGTCACATGACGCTTTCTATCACCAATGGAGAGTGTCGTGCCTGGTCATTAGTGCACACAGTGCGGGCCACAAGACCAAATGCCGATAGTTATTTGTCTGGTAAGTGACGTTGCACGGTTGCTTAGTAAGACAACTCTATAAAGACGATGTTTCTTTTCTATGTGGTCCAAATTCGTGTCAATTAATGCGTCTTAGCATCGCCTGGGAGCTCATCATAATGCGAATATATACTAAATAGCCTAATTCAGCATAATAAATACAAATAAATAGAAAGAGACTTTGCAAAACCCATGTGAATAGCCTACATGTGAAACAGGTTCACCACTCTTTAACGTTTTGTTGCTGAGCCACAACCGTTTGTTGTCACGTGAGTTCTCAAGCCACTGTCGGAAGTGACGTCACACCGACCAGACGAATTGTAATAGATTATCTGAGCAGTCAAAGTTGTTTTGAGAGCAGCAGATCATCAACATACAGTAGTTGGCTTTGATAGCGTCTGGCACAACAAGTGCAACGGAGCAGTCAAGCTAGAACAGAAGCAGAGAACAGACATGCTGCGGGAGCTGGGGCATTCAAAACGCCATTTCTCTTGTGTTTTCAGGGCGCGTCGATGCATGTTCGAAGGGCACATGGCCAGCGCCGGTGTGGGGGTTTGTACATAGCACACAATAGGACAGCAGAATTTTTTTCACCTGGCTGTAAACATTTTCGCTGTACATTTGGGCATTTCAACATGGGGATCTGAGGATTTACTTCTATTTGAAGCCAGCCTCAAGTGGCCAACTGAGGAACTTCGCGTTGGATTCATTTCTCAGCACCGAAGGTTCCCTGCCTGGTTGTGCAGAGCAAAACAGCAGACAAAACAGCTGGCTTTAACCTCTGCTGGACCAACATTTTACATTTCGCTGCAGAAGCAATTGCTAGATATTATAAAGGTACAGCTTCCACATCCGGTCTGTGGACGGTGTGTGTAACATAAGCATGACGGTATTTACATCATGTGCAGCACTATGGCCTCACAGAAGAAGGTTCTGCGTGGAGTTTGCATGTTCTCCTCCATGTCTGCGTGGGTTTACCCCAAACACGTGTCAGGTTCCAGTCAGTGCCATTTGACCAGTGCAACTGGATTCCAGGAGTTGGTCCCTGGGTGCTGCACAGCAGCTGCCCACTGCTCCCTTGAGGGATGGGTTGAATGCAGAGAACAGATTTAGCTACATGTATGTGTATGTGACAATGAAAGCACCTTTATCTACAGAGTCTCTGTCAAATGTCCGTGTACCTTCTGTACACGAACAGTATTTTCTGTACGTGCAGACGTGTGACCGGCTGAAGGCCACTAAGGACAGCAATGGCTGTCCTGCTAAGCTCACAAATGAGTGTTCTAAGCATAAAATACATACTTTACAGCCAATCTTAATTATACCAACAATTTGTAGTTTTAGAGATCGCTAATTCCAGCGCAAGAGAAGTATACTTGGAACAGCCCAAGTCCTCATAATTTGGTATTGGTAGTATACCTGGCCCTTAACTACTGTATAGCTTCTTGCCCACATTGCATTAAGTTTGCATCAACTTTATAGTTGGCTAAAGTGTCTCAGTTCATTTTCCAGTTTGGTTTCTGTGTGGGTGCTTTGCTTGCAGTCTGTGAGTTTATACAGCATATAGCATTCCCTCACCCCCGGGTTTAGACCGAAGTTCATCTTGGACCCTAACTCGCTCTGTGGTGACAGCTCAATTGGTGAGGGCTATTTAACAGAAATTGACCTGATATATCAACCTGGGGCATGCAAGAACGAGCTTTTGCAAAATCCTTTTTGTGTCATTCTGGTTTTTTGTTCTAAATGATATTCTTGCAAGCAGGCCCGTGAGGAACATAGACCACTGAACTAGTATTGTTCTCTGTAATATTTTTTCATAATATCGGGCTACTAATAATAAGTAATTATCGACGTTTATATAGGAATAAGAACAAAGGGGTAAATCCTGTTTAAAATACAAGCAAAGAAACATCATATCTCTATCACTGTACTTGCCTCCAGACTAAGTACTGTACTTCCAAATACCAGCACACCTCACCACCCACACTATAGGCAGCCAACTGTAATCCATCTCTGAGGGAAACACTTGTCACAACAGAGCCATCCTGAGTGGCATGGGGCAATCCAGCATCTTTGCTTTCTGAGCTTCTCTTTGTGGATTACATGGGGTTTTAGAAGCCATGGAGCAGAATACAGTATCCCTCCTCAGCAATGCGTTTGCTGTTTTAATCTCCAGGCGTACAGTAGGCCGGCTGCTTTATAATATTCTTGGAAGCGATTGTTCTCTGTGTGTCACATGCTGCGAGCCTGCGACGTTGGCACTGAGTGCTCATCTATAATCAATAATTGAAGCTCTACAGGGGCTCTGTGAGTTGATATTCAGGGCTGTATCTTCAGCAATCCTCTGGGATACAAAGCCTCTCTTTCTCTCCAACACCCTGGCCTGGATCTCCGCGCTCCATTGCTATTTGTATCTGCCTCTGTGTTCGTGACTTCATAACCACTCCATACGTTCTCAATCCTGTCTCTGAATCTGACACAGAGTCTACATGGCAGTCATTTAGTGTAATTTGTACAAAGGCAAACCCGCTCAGATTAGTATAGACACACATGCAATCACACACACACACAAACTTATTGTTTGTATTTCAGTTATTATATAGTTTTTAATTTCTCTTCTGAGATCATTGCAGAATAGCCCAGCTTTTTGTATGTTTCAGAAAGAATATCATTGTATTGAATTGTACGTAATTCTGACATTTTTATCTACAATATTTTCAGCATAGCCTTAGCTGTAGCACTGTGTTGTTCGAATGTGACATTAATTACACGTGATCTCCTGTTGAATCTGCATGTAAGAGCACGTACCGTACACGTTTATCTCCTAACCCTTGACGATGTTTGGCTCCCACTCCACAGACCATTCATGCTGAAAAGCTCAGTGTTGTCCTGGCATCGCCAAACAAATCAGTTTGACCGTGGACATCCACCACTGTGTTTAGTAAACACACCCTTTTGATTTTGGATTTTTTTTCATTTATTTATTTCAGTCTCGCAGGAGAGGGAAAGTGACTGTTAAACACTTGGCGATGCTTTTAACTAATTACTCTGCACGCCGCCAAAAAATGAGCCATTTAAATAGGGAAAATGTCCCAAGAGGTGTGTTCAGGTGTGTTACTTCGGGGCGAAGGCCTTCAAGCGTGTTACGTACACTTATTTTCCAATGCAATAGCGGCCATTGTGTGCAAGGTATAGCAGGTAGGGGTAGAGAAAAAAAGGTTTACTTATTGATTTAAAATACAATAATAATAATAATAATAATAATAATAATAATAATAATAATAATAATAATAACTGGAGCTGCTGCCTCCACGACCCGACTCCGGATAAGCGGATGAAGATGGACGGAGATACTAAGATTCAAAGTTCTAGCTATTAAACTTTGAATACAGAAGTAAGTTTATTGTTTATGTTAGGCCAAGCTAACATCCCTGTTCTTCCATTCTCCCAAGGACAAACTCCCCCAACAAACAACAAACAAAGGTTGAGTAGTAAACCAATGGGCAGCAACAAGAGAGGGAGACCCCATTAATATTAATGTTAATATTAATATTAATTTGTATTTGTAGATGCACAAGTAGACAAAAAGTACAGGAAGAGACATTTTATAAAATGTTGATTCTTCTAAAAGAAAATTATTTTGTCAATATTAACACCAGCCTTGCTGTGTCTCATCACAGTTTAGTCCTATTATACATAGTTTATAGCTCAAAAAATACATTTTAGGGTACAGTAACACTTGTCTGCACTACTGTGCTGAATGGAATTTATCAGCGCATGTATATACACAGTACATATACTATACATTATACTGTGCACACAACACATAGACTGCCATCCACCAATCAATATATCATATTCATTATAACTCATCAATGGCAATCCATCAGGAAATGTACCTGCTAGTGAATGTAAAATATGCAGGCAGAGCAGGGAGATGTAGTCTTAAGGGACCAGGACACAGAGGCAGAGCAGGGAGTGAGTGTGGCAGTTAGTGAGTGTGAACCTGATGGCTATCGTCGTGGAGACAGCTGTGAGAAACAAGCCGGCGTTAAAATAATGCTAATCGTTAAATATGTTTTCAGAATGGCTCTGTGTGCATGATGGTGTTTTCCTGTATTATATAATTTATGTTGTCCCCTTTATAGAGCAGTTCATCATGTGCAGTGTTGGGTAACGTTATTACCCAAGTAACTTGTTACATTACAGGATTACTAACATTAAAAAGTAATTTGTTACGTTTCAGCGTTGGTAGAGAAAGTAACTCGTTAGAGTACTTTTGCGTTATAAATATAAATTAGTAGTGCGCACATGCATAGTCTGACAATTCCATATCCCTTTCACAGCTCTTATTAATTAAAGATTATATTTGATAAGATCAAATCGTGGACTCAAAGCATATCCTAACACAGAACAGATGTATTTAGTTTTCAAATGAAAAATGGTAATTCTTTTTAGTTAGAAGTAGGCTAAATTTAAAAGTAGGCTAAATAGAAATTGAGCATATCTTACCTGACAGGTGGAACCTGTGCAGACTTTTGTTGCTAACGATATATATGACAGCCTTTCTTTCACACATTTAAAATAACACTTCCACGGTACAATTTAAGACTCTGCCATTTGCTAGTGAGCACCACTGTCCTGGGATGTTTAAATCCACTCTGCAGAATGTACTGTATCTGCTCATTGAACATTTAATTTTCTTCTTCTATAATGTTTAATGGCAGTTGGCATGCCCATAGAAACACCACAGTGCCCCAATGTTGTTCAGTGTAAATATACCGGTATGTGGCCAGATAATGGTAACCTGACATGCCAGAGGCCATCTGTGGAGCCATACATTGAAACTATGGCTGTACTTTCAAACAAATACTTGGCAGTTGATTGGATGAACCATCTGATCGTTTTGGTCGGCACATGGTCGGCACACCTAAACCACGCCTGTATAGCTATAAACACAACGCTGATTAGAAAGTTCAGCACTGATCATGTGTAGCTTGCTGTAAGCACAACCTCTGAACAAAAGCAGAAAGACTTCTTGACTACCTTGTGATATGTTATGCTTAGGTATATAGTTTGTTGGTTGTTTTCTGTTGTGATTCTGCAGCATTTGAATAAACGAACAGAACTTTTGGCATTGCGCTTAAAAAAATAACTTCAAGTGAGCTGGATTTCTACCTCTACTCACATGAGTCTCTTGACCAAAAATACAAATGTACAATGTGCCCCTCAAGCTATTTTGCTGCATGTAGGAGACTTTAAATTGGCTTAAAATGTAGGCCAAGATGCATGGATGATGCTTACATAATGTGTCTAGGGGAGTGAGCATAACAGCTCAAACATTTTGCATTTTGGCAGCAGAGTTGTCAAACCTTATTTAGTCTAAATAAAGATATAATTAACTTTTTAACATATCCAGTGCAAATAGGCCTGATGTTATCACTAATGGTAGTATCAATACATTTAACTTGCTGCTGCAGTAGCTCTCTGTCTTTCCCAATCCACAGGGCAATTATATGGTGTTATGTTGTTTATGCACAATGCACCATGTTTATATCGGGTTTGTGCATGTTGTAATACATTTTGTTTTCTGCTAAGTAGTTGCATTCTGCATGCACATTGCACAGATGAAATGTTTATTGCAGGGACCTTTGATGTTTGTCACCACCTGAACACACTTCAGTAGAGGTAAGCAAGTATAGCATAGTTTCTGGCAACACGGTGGCCCAGTGGATAGCACTGTGGCCTCACAGCAAGAAGGTCTAGGGTTCAAACCCCAGTCAACCCAGCCTTTCTGTGTGGAGTTTGCATATCAGAAACATGTCAGGTTCACCCTCCAGGCAGTGCTGTTGACCAGACACTGACGTCAATCCGGAGTTGGTCCCCAGGTGCCGCATGAGTGGCTGCCCACTGCTCCCTTCAGGGATGGGTTGAATACAGAGAGTTAATTTCTCCTAAGGGGATTAATAAAGTATGATGACTTTGTTTCTTAAGAAAACCGTAGTTGTTGTTCTTTTAGCAAGCAAAACACCTAATTTTGAGATATTAAATAGTTTTTTTTAGACACTGTATGCTTGTGCCACACGCATGCGCACACGTCTTATTAAATAAGAATGTTAAAATAAAGTACTAGTTTAGCTAAAACTTTTTTAGAGGTCCTTATTGAAACAATGACATTATTCATTATACAGTATTTTGCTCAGAATACACAGTGTTCTGAGGGCAGACTTACTTCGCAACTTGCATACCTATTTGCTTTGCGTCGACACTTGAGGGACCAGCTTTTAATTACAACTGTGACTTCTATTCTCCAACTTGTCTTCAGGGAGCTATCTTTAACTGTGACAGGACAGCAGGTGTTTAGAGAGACGAAGACACACTGGAGAAGGACAAACATGGTCTTGACAACGGTGAACAGCTGGTCCAGAGAGCGACACTTGTGCGCTCACCTAGCGATATGTCGGCCCTCTCAGGTACGGGTGTTGACGGCTCAACCAGCGCAGGAAGTGTAAACGCCGTTAGCAACGCTGACAGCGTCTGCCACACATCTCAGGGTTTACAAGCGAGAAGATACAAAGGAGGGCGTACAACGGCGGGGGTTGGAGGGAAACATATATTCTTACACTCCTCCTCCTTATTTTGCAAGGTCAACTGTCTTCTGATGTCTCTTCTGAGGTGCGTAGACTGCATATATCAACTCATGACTCCTGATGTCAGAATCATACAGGAGACAGATGTACAGGGGGGGGGTCTGCTTCATCTAGGTGACACTATTGTCTATATAAGCAACAAAAGCTTAAATGGTCATTACTCCTTTTGGTATTAAATGATCTTATGTTCATGTTCATGATGCTAATGTTTAATTTCAACTGTCACATTTATCAGATTTGTATTATTTAATATATGTATTACCACTTGAACTAATCAATTAGTTCAAGTAGTTTTGAATGGGAAAGTAGACATTAATATTATACTGTACAAAGTGGCTCTAATTAAAAGGTCCTGCGGTATTTTGCGTCAGCGGAAACATAAAAGACATTGCTGCTGCAGACAATCTCACAGCCTCACAAACTACTCTCACTCCAGTCCATGCTAAGCAATAAAGGCTGAGCTATGTGACAGAAAGATGAACAGGTACTGTATCTAGATACCTCACATGCTAAGTTTCTTAGCAACAGGAAATACAGTATGTGTAGGTGTGAGAAGGATGAGTGTTTGTCATTTGAAATCTAAGAGAGCTATTTGTAGACAATGCAGTTACAGGGGTTGTAGCGTGGATCTTGAGATTCAATAGGATTTTATATCAACCTTGTCTCTTTCTCAAACAGTGTGGACCCATGATTTTATTACAAGACCAGCTAGGTACTTGTAAAACATCTGATCCATATTTGGCAGCATTTGGTAATTGGCCGTTCATTTTCAATTAGAAAAGTCTCCAATCTAAACTCTGTCTCAGTACCTTAAATATCTTGGTCTTGGTCCTTACACAATAGACTTTGGTTCTGGTGCTGCCATACTGTAGGTTGTATTTACTGCAAGAGCAGTCATCATCGGAGAGTTTATTTGAATACATAAATATGGTGGTGGGTCTTGGATGATGTTCTGCAGCATGTCTTTGGGGTCTATTCTTTTCAAGCAACTATAATAAATACAGTGCTGTGTTGCTGGATTATAGGTGAAGTACCAGCTGTTCTCAAAGCTTTATGTCTCGCTGGGGTCCCTTTTGCAGATGGATTCAGCATGCATCCTGTTTTCCATTTGGTTCTTTACCTCATTTACCTAAGCAGACCTGGATATAATATGTGTCTCTGGTGTCCACATTGAAAACAAATTGCTAATCATTTCTTACTCTTACAAACGTTAATTGCTGTATGTTTCACTAACCAATGATATTTGCTTCACAAAGATTCCATACATGTATTATTATTGTTATTATTATTATTATTATTATTATTATTATTATTATTATTTGCTTTTAAGGAGAATATAGTTTTGTATTAAAACAGACATTTGAGTGTGACTGGCTTTCAATATACAGTACATTTAATTAGACTCCAATACACTGAGAAGCTATTGCATGCATGGTTGCTTTCATATCCTAAATAATATTATTTGAAAATTGTATAATTTTCTACATTGGAGTATAGTAATATTTTGAGATTAAAATAATTCATTTGCGAGAAAAAACTGATAATCTCTGAGATTATAAAGTCATACATTTGTGATTAGAACTCTGAAAAGACAATGCTGTAGCCTATATTTGGCTACTGAAGTGGATGAGGTCATAGCTTTTGCTCATCAGGAACACAATGGACATTTGCTTAAATTTTGCTGGTCACATCTACACGGGTTTCTACAGAAATCGATCGATCCTCAAGGTATGTGTCTTCAAAGTCCATTTTATGATAATGTAGTGATTCTGGTTTATAAACCACAAGTGGGCTATTTTCCTCATGACTGAAATAGATTGAGAAGTATAGCTAGGTTATAATTTATAGGTCATCCGCTGCAGGCATATAAGGGTCTATACACGGAAAGCGCCAGCAACTGTGTTTTGATGATCATTGATTCAAGTTTATTTATATAGCTGTTAATCACATTTCAGTCTCAAATGGCTTTACAAGCCCACATTTCACATGGAAAAAAACCCTGCTCCCCTCCCAGGCAAGAAAAAAAAAAGATCACATTTGCTTTATGACATGAAGCACATATGATGTTGCCGTTGACTACCATACATTTTTTTCTTCCAAACTAAGCAATGATACATTAAACACAATGTATCACATTATGCAGTAAATAACAACTAACATTGTATGAATTAAATACGTTTTAGTTGATCCAACTTTGCAAAGGACCACAAAAGAAACAAAAAACTTTGCAAATGTACGACTTTAATCTCTGAAAATGTCCCTCCTCCCCCAGCTTCAAACCCTTTTATTTATATATATATATATTTATATATATATATATATATATAAATAAATTTTTTGTTATTTTTAAAAAAATGGCCCTAATACACCATCGTAATTTTGCAGTAAAGGGTCAGTAATACAAAAACGAAAACTGTAATATTGTTTCACTTCAGGCTAACTACAGTTATCACAACTCGTATTGCTTAATTCCTGAGCTTGTATAGTATGTTATGCGTATCTCCATAACCAACCGTATCTCTTACACATACCCATAGGACTATACAAATAACACACATACCTCCTGTAGTGCTCTACTGCTCTCCCAGCTGTGGTTGTTGCACTTGTGTTCTCAAATACACATTTAACCATATGGCAGTGAGAACATGATTGATTTAGGCAACAACAGACAGACAGAGAGAGAGAGAGAGAGAGAGAGAGAGAGAGAGAGAGAGAGAGTGATGAAAGAGTAATGGGAAGTTTATCTGAAGTGTTAAATGGTGTTTACACTATGCCCATATGTTCTGCTCTCATTGGTTCCCTATACCTAACCACCTATGTACCATAGGACAACCGCCTTTACATCATGTGATATGATTAAAGGCTATTCCTACTGTAGGTATACTAAACCTTGTTTCATGGCTCTAGGCTTTTCACAAAAACAGTGGAAAGGGGGGAGAAGTTGAGTCGAGATGAGTTACTTCTCCATTTCCTTAAATAGCTGGATGTTAAGGTGTCCTTTTCTCCTTTTGGCCGGTGTCTGCCACCCTCTCTGAACCCAGGAGGGGTTAGGGATCAAGGTTTGCAGTGTTGGGTCAGGATAGGACCACTGTATTTATGGCCTGTCCACAGTCCCCTCTTTAATGTGTCAGCACATAACAGGGCAGGATTGAGTATCCAGCGACATGGGACATTTTTCAGCCCTCCTCTGCCTCACTATTCAAGGTCCAGCCACTCTTCTCTGGCCTGTGAGGAAAGCCATCAAGGACAACAAGTGCGCCAAACAAACATGTCTTAGAGAAGATAACATTTTTTACAGGCCATTGCAATGAAATGTGGATTTTATTAGAGAAATTGGAAAATGATTCATCTTTTAGTAGACCTTTTAGGTTGTATTGTTTTAATATCATGCTTACATATTCCAGCAAACACATATAAGATTTGAGTGTGCCAAATATTTATAAATTTGCAATAAAGATATTTAAAGCAATACTGAACTTTTGTTTAAAGCCTCTCCACGATATCACACAGGGTTGGATACTGTAATGTTTTGTAAATGTAATCAGTTACTTCTTACCTGACTAAAATTATATTCAGCAACATATTTTTTGTTAATCAAGCTCAGTAAACCAATCTGACTATACTTTCTCTTACTATTAAAATACTTTTGAAACGGGAACCAAATAATGCACTGTTGGCACATCACACCATATCTTTGTCTTTTTGTGACTGTCTTTTTGTGACTGTGTATGTTGTCGGCAGATATATGTAACGATGTCAACACAGTTGCACTGCAGCCATAAATTACGTAAATCTAAAGCTGTGTCTCAAATCGTGCACTTGCGCACTTATACTTCGTATTTTGGGTACATAGTGCGCATAAACTGACAAGTACACCATAATGAAGTGCACTCAAAGTAGCCATTGGCTCGTACTCAAAACGGTCCAAAAATTGAGTGTGGAACGATGCACACTTCGTGCACTCAACTGCCACTTTTTGGGCCAGC
>JAODTR010074186.1:0-11862 GCA_025399935.1 Amblyopsis rosae | reverse complement strand
AAGTACCCTATAAGCCAAAATGTATAGAGTACTAAAAGTACCATATAAGCCAAAATATATAGAGTACTAAAAGTACCCTATAAGCCAAAATATATAGAGTACTAAAAGTACCATATAAGCCAAAATATATAGAGTACTAAAAGTACCATATAAACTAAAATTTATAGGGTATTAAAAGTACCCTAAAAGCTTCCATTGGCGTAACTCTGTTATTTCCATGGCTCTGGTCTATATCTATAGAATATATTCAATCAACACCTGGCGCTGGCTGTAGATATAACTGTACAGTATGTTTGTGGAGATAACTCAATGATTTCTCTCCACATTTCCTATATTTGTTTTATATGTTCTTACTGTAGGTCTGGTGCGCTAGGGCTGTCTAAATGTATCAGAATATTTTTTCAACGTGCACAGAGAATGATAAACTAGCGGAAGGCGAGGAGATATTTGGTGAATTTGTCAAAAAGTGTATTAGCTAACAATTAGCTTGCAATAGCTAATTGTTAGCTATACCTTTTCGTTCGTGTATCAACACAAATCACAGCACAAATCCCACAGGTGCTCTATGCGATATTTTAAACATTATTATAGCAGCAACCATTTTAAAGATATAGTGGAGGTAGGCCATATCGGGAACAGCTGGCATGGAGACGCGGTATCTTTTGAGCAGAAACACAATCTATTAGTGGCGGAGTGAGTGGCGAGAATGGATTCTCTCTCTGCACTTCCCAAGTATACTCTAGTGTTATAAAGCCCTAATGACACCTGATAGCATCTTTATACTCTGGACTCAGTGCTATTTGAAGTGAGGCAATGCCCCTGTGTGTGTGTGCGTGTGTGTACGTGCCATGCCTGCAACATAGAGCATGCTTAAAGCTACAATATCAAATCAATCAAATGGTTCGAGTTTGACAAGACGATTGACAGGTTTGCTTAATCTGTACATGTTGCCGTTGACAACAGACATGGACAAGTATATAGTCTCATAGATGGGGCCCTCTGGTGTTTTGCTGAAGATTCCCCTTCACAAATGTATCTCGATGGTCTACGGGGGCTGCAGCCAATGTGACAGACACCGGTCTATGGCACCGTTCAGGTCTCCCAGTAGAGTTGTTAAAGGTGAGGTCAGCAATGCTGGAGAAAGACTTTAGACCCCTGAACTTGGATAAAAACACCTCTCCCTTGAATGCCATAGGGTCAGAAGCTCTGCCCCCCGAATATATGGGATAGGGTGGCGCGGTCTGCACCACTGTGTGTTCCCATCGGCAGAGCCAGGGCTGTGTAGGAACACCAGAGCATCTACACAGAGCAGGGAGCTAGTGTATTAGCTTACAAGCGCTGACTATACCTTTAAGTGACCAAGTGTAATATTTCACCTGCCCCTTCCAGAGTCAGCATATGTGACTAGAGTTTATTATTATTTCAATATAGGAATCCTGACGTACAGTAGCCTTGATACCTGTCCTGCAACCACTCACCTGGAAGAGACGGAATACGTTGTCGTCCTGCAGGCATTGTGGTACAAAATGATCCAGAGGGGCTTAGCGTGGACTCGTTCTGCATTGCTAATCACTGGCTGAACACTGTGCTTTCCGCCTGCTGGCCTTGATTAAGATAACGGCAGTAAAAGATTAATATCCATGTTTGCTTGAGATGGTGGCACGGAGATCGTGAGGTGACTACCATGCCCCTGGTTAACCGCGTGTCGTCTTATTGGCCGACGGATGCCAATTATGGGCATCCGTGTATGACAAGTAAAAAACATATTAAATGCTTATCTGATTCATTAAGCGTTCACATGAAGAAGTTCCCCCCGTTTAGCTAGCTGCTGTCCTTGGATTGATACAGAACAGTTTGCGGAAAAAACTGCATTATTCTCAGCTGCCTGGACAGGAGCGCTGTCAATTTATCCACTATATTTAACGGCGGACATGGGTAGGGATATTCGGTCACAATGTTGGAAGAGACACTTACTGATTAAATATGCAATCAGCTGCTGGAGAAATATTGTTATTTGAACTGGAGCAAAACAAAAACACCTCTCCCTTCAATGCCATTGGTTGCTCCCTCAGATGCTCCGCCCCACCCGGCCCCAAATTGGATATGCATTACCAATGCTGGGATAGTGTTGTGTGGTGCGGTCTGCATATGTGTGTCCCATATACAGAACCAGGGCTGTGTACCATTGTAATTAATCAAAACTCATTTCCTTCCTCCTGAATTTTTTATGTATACGCAAGACAGGAGCTGTTGTATTTGTATATCTTGTATTTCTAATAATAAAACAGTAAATATCTGAGGCCTGAAGTCCACAAGTACATGACTTGAATGCTTTTCCATGCCATCTTCCAAATGAAAACAATAAATTGGATGAAAAGGTCTTACTGCCATCATCATCTTCTACTTTAAAACATCTCAGTAGTTTTCCCAAGATGTAAGAGGAGGTGTCTGGGAAAGGAGGCCTACAAACATTTCAGATGTAATTGCAGACAACACAGCGCCGGAGCTTCACACATCAAAGGCTCCCTGAGATTGGCTGTCGATGGCTTGACAGCTGGCAGATGAAACCCACTTCAACCCATATATGGTGTCATATGCAACAATTGAACAACATATCCTCCGACAGCATTTCACACAAGTCACCCTGAAGGTGCTGTTTTGCTTGATGATATCAGAATGACATTTATTTCCACATTTAAATGTAGTTTTCCACCACAGAAGAACGAATAGCGTACAGTGTGTGAGATTAGTGCATTGATCTCTATTGAGTCTCAGAGCTCATGAATCACAAGTGGCGTATTCACTGGTAAACTGCTAATTAAAGGCCATGGCAGGATTCACCAGTACTGTATGTAATTGAAGTAATCGGGTTTAATGTGGCACTTTACATGCCTCCCACATAACCGTGTATTAAAAGGTTGGGAGTTTATGTATACCCACAGCGGAGATCATTCAGGAGAGAGTGGCTTTGAACAAAAACGCCTTTTACTGTGGTGCTAAAATGTCAAAACATTACGATGGTTTTACATTTAGCATTGTGTCATAATCAACGCAAAGTCACGATCATCATAATCACCTGAAGGACAATTGTTGTCATTGATGGTTTTTACAGTTAAGTGAATCAATCTGCACAAATTCAGACATAAATATATAGGCCATTTTGTGAATAAAATTAACAGAATAAAAATCTGATAGATTAGTTGTCTATTTCATTAAAGAATAACATTCATATTGCTTATGGCTTTACACCTAGTTTGACAGTCTGCCATTCTTGTCTGCTGAATGTCTATTTTGAAATATTCAAATAAGAAACTTGTGAAACGAGACTGGAAGGAAATCTGTGACTCAGCAGATCACATAGTATCTGGTGTTGAAAATGTGTGCATTTCTGTCTTGTTTTCTGTGCATAACATTGTCATATGTGGTTGAGTGATAGCAGATAAAATAATAATCCCAAATAATATGTTGAGTTGCATTTTAGAAATCTTAAATCTCGATATTCTTAGTAGCTTGGCTACAATAGACTTGCATGGCATCAAACGTGACCAGTTTTAGGTGTGATAAGGTTTGTTGGCGTTAAGTGTGATAAGATACAAAATGTTTCAAAAGTTTTATGAACTGAATGAACACCACCGTAGCTAATGGTATTGCAGGGCTGACTAAACGCCATATTGCAAATCTTTCAACTGAATAGACCTATACACAGATAAATGCGACTACACCTTAAAGATGTAATCACTTAGTAAATGATGTGTTCTAAAAATGAGGACTGCCATGGCCAACTCTTACATCTATGGCCAAATCCCTGTGTCTTCTCCGGTGCTCTCTTAGGACTCCCGTGGCTCCAGGATTAGACTTTCTATCATTTATAACAGACACACCTGTCAGGTGGGCTGAGTATGGTGATCCACGATGGAGCCCAGCTAATGACATGCCACTTTCTGTAATGAGATCTGTGAAAAGTGAGCTTCTGACCCACCAAGGACAGACAAGTATGTTGCGATTTGAGAAAATGCAGCAAGGACCTTTCATGTGGACGTGGATGAAGATTCAACTTCAGGATATTTCCCGATTCTCCACTAAATAAAAAACTATCGCCTAGACAAGACAAGAGAGTTATCATACTTTTCGAATGCTGTAGCCAGCAGGTTTCTTCTTCCGAAGCAACGGCTGTACTCTGGAGGGGGGTCACAGTCAACATGATGCCCACACAAAAGGCGCACACAGTTGAAATGCCAAAATGCTAATGGCAACATTTACCAGAGGCTAGGGGGTAGGAGGCTGTTTAAACAGTGGGGTAGGGGGAGGGTTATTACTCACTTTGTCTGTCTCGGAGAGGTCCCTGCAGCGCCGTGTGAAGGGATGATTCACGTCGAGAGCTCCAGCCTCAGCTGATGTTGCAACAAGGGTAGAAATGTTGCATAAGTATGTACTTAATTCATTACCACATACTGTATACTAGTTTTTCATGCATGCTATGAAATCGTCTTGTTTATGTACATTGTGTCTTTAGGATAATCACAAACAATCCATCAGATTTCTGCTCTTGTTCTACAGATGTTACTGATGTAGTGTCACGATTGCTCATTTCTTATTTAAAACAATTGTAGACTTAAGGGTTTGCATTGAGAACATCATGAGTTGAATACATACATACGGTCTATTTTATGTCTCTCTCCCTTTTCCTTTTGATTGTTGTATTACCAATAATGTAGCTCAGGTGACATTAACATGTGCTATGCAAAAACAGCAATATAGCAGAGTATCGCAATATATTCTTTTAGATTTTCAAGCCCAAATTAAGCACGGTATGGCGATACAATCGTATCGTGACCCATTTATCATGACGCATGGCCAATACAAAGCTCTAATAACACATGTAAATCGTTTGCATTTTTGCAGTTTAATTCTTATTTTTAAGATTTGCTCCAATATTTCTCGCCTCTCCTCTGACTGAGAAGGCTATCCCTCTCGCCTCTGACAGTCTCTTCAGTTTTAACATGGGCTGGACTCTAATTGGTTTCTCCGTTCTTCCTGATTGGTTCAGCTTGTTTTTGTATCGACCGAGAGATGAACCAGATTGTTGTCATGCACATGTTGCCTCTGGCTCTGTCATTTTCATGTTTACAAGAAAGATTGGGTGTGAAACATTGCCGCCAGCATTACCAACCACAGATGCTTGGTTTGCAGTAGACCGGGTCGATTATTATTATTCCTGTGTAAATAAACACACACGCATAAAGTAACTGGCAAATTATTGGCCACACATTATTCACTGTATACAAGAAAACGTCCAACACATCCTGAAGAAAGAATCAAGACAGGCATTTACCTATTAAATCCTTTTGTTATTGCTGAGAGAAGTACTGTAGTTTCAATGGCTAATCTCACTTTTAACAGTACATGGAAATGTCAAGGATGGTAATATACATACTTTATAGGAGTTTGCTTTAATTGAGGAGCCATGGCAGGATTTAGAGAGGCACATGTCCTGTCCTAGCCTGACTGCCTGACAATTGCTCTCAGATCAATTACTTTTTGCTGAGATTATAGTCTGGAAACTCTGTTCGCATTAAAATGTTTTCAGCCAATCTGCTGGTGGACCAAGAAGGGTGGGTTGGGAGATGATGTTGTCAAGCATTTCAAAATGGTGGTAGAGCTAGATAAGGCGATCAAAACATCTGTAGCAAAGTCGATTTGTTCAACGATGTCCAATAGTTTCACAATTAACCATGAGGTCTATGCTCACTAAATTAACACGTACCAATTGGCAATAGTGTATTTATTTATATAGAATATTTCGTGCACAAGACAGTTATTGTGCTTAACAAAAAAGCATGTTATTCAATAAAAAGGATTTAGATATAATACATTTTAAGACATGTGAACAAAACAGAGGATAATAAAATGATTAAAATAAAAACAAATAAAGATTTCTCAGCATAGTAGATGTCAAAGTGCAAGCGTGGCATATAAGCAAAAGGCAATAGCCCACATTTAATGAAAGAACTGTGGGACAACATGACCTCATCTCCACCCATGATGCATTGCCATGGACAGATGGCTTGACAGTATAAAGCCCATGTTGAAATTTCTAGTATGCTGTATCACTGAGCTACTAACCTTTAGTGTCGCTGAGCCTCGGGGATCCTTGGCATGGACAATCACCACTCAGCAACATGGCATGCGCTTCAAATGTGACCAGTGGCCTCCCAGGCCATCGCTGATGGACTAAATTGTGCTGAGATGACCTTTTGCCGCCAATTAAGGTTATCGAGTGTTCTGAACCGTGAAGATTTGCCAGAAACAGTGTGTCAGCATTTTGGATATTGTTTTAGTTGACAAGAGATTGGTTAATTTTCAAGGGGTGGGGCAGTTTGTTGTAGGGTGGGCAGGGAAGGGGGGTTATGTTAGACGATTCCCACCTGTGGTCTGTGGATTCGATTCCCAACGAGCCTGGCCTACCTACAAGTAACCTTGCGAGACCATCCTGATCTCAACATGACTTTCCCACGAGAATCAGCCTGGAGAGCTAAAAAATCATTCTTTCAGGTTGGTAAACCTAGTGTTTGCCAATTAGCGTCGTAGTTAGCTACGGGCGTGGTTTAGATGAAGACAAATTGAAACGGCTCTAGTCGAAAACGACAATGGTGGCTCCTACAGAGGTTAACATATTAGCCTAGATTATACAATATACCATCAGTTTTATTGGAATGTATTAGAAGAGCAAAGGCTTTTCTCAATGGAAAATCTGTCTTCATTATTTTCCAAACTTTCCTACTGAGTGGATACCAACAGACTGGTCAGTGTGCTGGTTCACAGGTTCATCCAATCACATGTAAAGTATTTTTTTGAAAATGCCTGCCCTCTTGAATCAGTTTCAATGCAAGGCTACCCAGATGGATGTGTCTTAACAGACACAGATACTGGCATGTCAGTTTAACCTACAAGCACCCTTGATTAGTCCTAATCACTGCAAGTCGCTTAGGATAGTGTCTAAGTGACCTGATTGTAAGCTGTTACAGTAAAGTTAAATGTGGCTAACCGCTCATATAAACAAGAGAAAGCTAGTTTTCTCTTGACAGACAATGTGGAAGCTGACTGTGTAGGTGTGCAGTGATCTGGAGCATGCAGTGGCTAAAGTTCAGATTATTTTAAACGCCGTTAGCACGTCTGTAGCTCATCCTCTTCCACCGTCACCCACTTGAAAAGCGTCAGCTGCTTCACAGACATGTGAAAGTCCTTTCACCAAGGAGGGTTGGATCTGCTGGTGTCCTGGAACAACGTCAAGGTGAACAGCCCTCTGCGGTACCACAGCGAATAAGTGAACAGAGATACGAGACTAAGCCCCACCGGACACAACCTGACAACCGCAGTGTGCGCAGAATGCACGTGCACGTACGCAGACACACACGCATCTGTGAAGTGTGCACCCACACAGGTAAAGGCGCATGCATGCTCACAACTGTGAAGTCGTTCTCCATTAACTTCTTTGACATTATTCTGAGCTGTAAATTGGAAAGCAGGATGGAAGTCCTCTGAGATGCCGAACATGCCGTCACAGCTCAGTGAATCGAGTGTGGGTTAACTTGTACCTAAATAAACAGCCTAGCAAATCCTGAACAAATCCTGTTCATTGTATCTCAGATGAGGCCGCAACGACATTAATCGAAAAGAACAATGACATGCAAAATTTGATTAAATAAATACAAATAAAATACATAGCATCTATATACACAAGACTGCAGCTTTTCCTTTTCTTTTGTATGTGGTCACGTGCACAACAACATTAAGCATTCATATTCTGTTTCTGAAGTGTGGCTTGAGTTTCTGTCCCGGCCAAAGTGCTAACGTTTCCGTTCCCTGATCCTTCAAACTTCAGCAGCCTAGCCTGCTTTGTGGGACGTCAGGGGCCGTCCCTAGAGGATGGGGTACTGTCATGGCTGTCGCCTGGGATGTCCCTGTGTCTGTCTGCCTGCACTTCCCCTCCCAACCTGTGGATGTCCTCTCTGTCTCCCTTGCTCCATGTGTGTTTGCCTCACCTGTCCCCAATCTGTAATCATCCCTTCATGTGTTAAACACCCTGTTTTCTGTCTGCACTGGCCTGGATCATTTGGCTTTATTCCTTTGTCTAGTCGTGTCTGTGTTTTGAGGTCTGTTCTGCAAACCCAGTCATCATTAAACCTTCATACCAACATCATCCTGCACTTGGGTCCTCATTACCTCCTCCGGATGTGCCAACACTACTGTATGTGTGATTTGTTATACCTCAGAGGTATTCAACGCTTTGTTTCAGACCAAGGACCCTTGGTCTGAAACAAAGGCAGAGGGACCCCCTATATCAAATGATATATGGCTTCTTATTAAACCCGCCCAACAATAATAGGGTAGTGCCTTTTATAGTGCCTGTGCCATGAATAAAAAAAACACTTTGTAATGGCGTACTGCAGAGGTCTTCAACGTGGGTCCGGGACCCGTAGGGGTCCTCAGACGTACTGCAGAAGGTCCTCCCATAACATTTCAGAAAATATACATTAACATAGCTGTAAATATATTCAATATGTCACTTATTTTAATGGCTTAGCGTGGTATACACTATAGGCTACACTATTACAAAGCACTTTTAAACATAAGAGTAGAGCATGTCTGTATTTTTCACCTCAGCAGGGTTAATAATAGAACATGAAAAAAGTTCATCTACAGGAGAATTTGAAAGCAATACAGAATGCCTGATAGCCGTACTGCATTATATTTTGGCACATGCCAAGATTTAGCATTTTCCTTCACATAAAAAAATACATTTCAACCATAATTTGATGGAGAAAAGTCACAAATTGATGCTTTAAAATTGACCAGACTGCAGGAAATTCAATGATTGAAGTTTCTGGGTGAGACCCCCAGACCCCCGTATAAGGAAGAGCTGCCCTCCTTATAAAATCTAATTTAACCAATCGATTTTCTTTTTCTTGTGTAGTACCTATGTCAAATATTATTCCGAGGCTTTCCAGACTGATTCTCATGGCAAAATTAAACAGAAGCTCGCAAGATCAGGATGGTCTCACGAGCTAGGCTAGTGCGGAGGCGGAGGGGGGCCCCAAAATGAAATTCTGCTTAGGGCCCCTTTAAGGCTTGGGCCGACTCTGGCCGCCATACATATTGTTGACCTGACTGTTATATGTGCAGTGTTTCTAACAGCCAAGGGGTCCGTAGTTTGAAAAACATAAGGACCTCTGGTATCCTGTATACAATACTAAGTCCTTATAATAATAATTAGGCCTATTTACAGATTCACATATTTATAACTTATTTGTATTTATGTTAAATGTGTTTTTTCTATGATAAAGATCACATACCCCCTGTAGTCACTTAGAGGACCCCCGGTTGAATATTCTGTATCTCTGAAGATACGTGAAGAGGGCTCTGCTCTTATGGTTGGTGCAGGGTGGTATGGGAAGGACTGGTGCTAATCCATAAATGCTCTTGGCCGACAGCTATATCTCTTTTGCTCTCGCTGGAGTCCGAGGGAAGAAGATTGCTTTTAAGAGCCCTTGTGCGTTTTATGGCTGCCAGCCAGGGTAGTGTTGACAGTAATGTTTGGTAGTGAGAGGGGTTGGCGAAGCAGGGAGTTGTCTGAGCTAACAGTTGTCACGAAGGTGACACCTGGTTGCTTCAATGACGCTCGCAATACCTTAAAGAACACAGGGCTGGTGCCACCACTATTACTTATCAACACCTGTATGCACACACTGTGTTTGCATGCAGGTGCTGAAATGCACACGCACACACAACTAGTTTGTACTGACTACAGATTGGAATTGTTCTTCCTTTTCATCTTGAGGTGTGTGTAGTGACATTTCATTATTTGTTATGTTTGGTTTTGTTGTTGCTAGGTTGCTTGGTGTTGTGCTGTAGATGTGCGCAAGGTGTAAATAGAAATGAACACAACATTGGGCTTTTCCTGATTGCCATTGATTAGCAGCATCAAGACCACGGTGGCTTCAATCAACAGTCTTTATAATGCAGTTTTATAACCTTTGGTTATGTATAAAATGTCATTGACATGGTGTTGACATTTGACTTGAACACTTTCCTGTAAATAGTTTATATGCTGCCTCAGAGCATATTTCAATCTAGGTAAAGATCGGCAAAAAGGCTAGGACATATTGTGTGTGTTGGCAGCTATATTTTACACTGAAACAATTGGAGTGTTAAATTTCAGTGAGGGACAATTTAAGCGTTTCTTACAATATGTTGTGTGGATGTTTGCTTTATTCCAAGATTAAAGTCAGAAATGTGCAAGAAAAAAACTTAGATATTAGATATAAGCATCCATATTTTTAAGACTGATTTGGTTAGTTGATAGCTTTTGTGCATCAGGAAATAACATGATAGACAGGTACAACCACAAGTATACTATATCTGATTGCATCTACAGGTAACTCATAAAATATCCTAATTGTTTCTTGTACATGTATGATTATTTTACATTTAATTTACAATTGCCCAAATATGCCTTTGTAGTTCTTATTGTATGGAAAATTCTAATAAAACCAGAAAGGAAGAAATTGTATATGCCCTTCTGTAGCCTACTATATTGCAAACACTGCAACACATTATTATATATTTTACTTTGTGAATGTAATAGTTTTTCCCAAAAATATAAACTAAAAAACAAATGAGCATTTTTGCATATTGTCATTGACATCAATCAATCAATCAATCAATCAATCAATCAATCAATCAATCTTTATTCATATAGCACTTTTCATACAAATTCATGTAACACAAAGTGCATCACACAAGTTATTTTCTCACATGCACATGCATGTGGGGATCATGTATGTCTGTCCAAGCCTCAACTTCAGCTATCAGTTGCTGGTCAGGCCTCATTAGATGAGATCTTTAGTTCACAAGGGCCCACAGACACACCAGGCCACTCTGTAATGTTTACCATACGTAGTGTGTGTGTGTTTGGTGATATGCTGTTCAAGTGTAGGTGATGTGGGCCAATAATGTGTGACTGTATATGTGGTCAGATATACTGTATATGCGGTCAGATATACTGTGTCTCTATGGATGGTATATGTGGTCAGATATACTGTATATGTGGTCAGATATACTGTGTCTCTATGGACGGTATATGTGGTCAGATATACTGTATATGTGGTCAGATATACTGTGTCTCTATGGACGGTATATGTGGTCAGATATACTGTATATGTGGTCAGATATACTGTGTGTCTCTGTGGACGGTATATGTGGTCAGATATATTGTATATGTGGTCAGATATACTGTGTGTCTCTGTGGACGGTATATGTGGTCAGATATACTGTATATGTGGTCATATATACTATGTGTCTCTATGAACTGTATATGTGGTCAGATATTCTGTGTCTCTATGGACGGTATATGTGGTCAGATATACTGTGTGTCTCTGTGGACGGCATATGTGGTCAGATATACTGTATATGTGGTCAGATATACTGTGTCTCTATGGACGGTATATGTGGTCAGATATACTGTGTCTCTGTGGACGGTATATGTGGTCAGATATACTGTGTCACTATGGACGGTATATGTGGTCAGATATACTGTGTGTCTCTGTGGACAGTATATGTGGTCAGATATACTGTGTGTCTCTATGAACTGTATATGTGGTCAGATATACTGTATATGTGGTCAGATATACTGTGTCTCTATGGACAGTATATGTGGTCAGATATACTGTGTGTCTCTGTGGACGGCATATGTGGTCAGATATACTGTATATGTGGTCAGATATACTGTGTCTCTATGGACGGTATATGTGGTCAGATATACTGTGTGTCTCTGTGGACGGTATATGTGGTCAGATATACTGT
>JAODTR010074155.1:0-15438 GCA_025399935.1 Amblyopsis rosae | reverse complement strand
GTTGCTCGGGAAAGGGAAGTTTGGGGTCCCTTGCTGAAGCTGCTGCCCCCGCGACCCGACTCCGGATAAGCGGATGATGATGGATGGATGGATGGATGGACTTCCTACTATAACTACAGTATACTAATATTCACACAATTTATGTTCCTCTATGAAGTATACGGCCAGAATATGGACCACGCACGGCGTCCATATTGTCGGCTTGTTGTAACGGCACCTTGTCACGATATGGAGCCGGCAGCGTCGTAAACATTTGGTACGGTGATGGATGGGGGCCGACAGTGTCCTGCCCTTGTCCTCTGAGGCAATGTGAGTTCTGTGCAACGAGGGAAATATTGTGTGACATGATGTCATACCTCAGAGGGAATCACAGCCGTATCCAGCCACCGTCATTAATAAGAGCAGCGTTACATGGTGTCATCTTTGCAGGAGGCTGCTGATGATAGGAGAGGAACATGGGATAGAAAAGATAAAGGAGAAGGTGATTTAATAAGGTCTTCAGCTGGGGGTATAGATGTAGATACATGGAGTTGGTATAAGGCATTGGAGAATGGCCTCTGTATTGGTTCTGGACCCAGCATGTACAATAGAATTGCTATATACTGCAGGTGTTGTCTATATTTGACACTTTGCACATGTATATAAGCTTTATTCAGTAGGTTGTTATGCAAAATGATTGCTCATAATTTAGATGATATATGTCAGTTATTGAGCATAACCTGATCCCATTTAGATGTTTATGGACTGTGATGTTATGCGGTGGCCTTCAATGTACTTAACTGTTCATGCAGCGCATCTCAGCAAATAATTTAAAGGTCCTGAAATGTTACATTTCCAACGTAAACTTATTTTGAAATCTGTCTGACATGTAATTTAGCTGAAATACCTCTCCAAATACCTAGCTAAAATGCTCTCTCCCTCTCTCTCTCAGTCAGTTGAGAAAACAAGTTACAGTAAGTAAGGTTACCGAAGGGAGACATTCCCTCCAAAATGACAGTTCAATTGGACCGATTTGGCCTAAATAAGACTTGTCAGCGACCGTTTTAACCAAGCTAACATGCTCTCTCTCTCTGCTAAACCTTTGGGTCTCACTCTCACCGTCATTCTCTACTGTATATCCTCTCCTGCAGGTGTTATGCCAGAGCGTCAGTTCAGCGGGACTCAGTTTGTGTGCAGTGTGGTGGCCTCCCACGTCAGCCACCAACCCTCCACTTCCTTCAGCTTCGTGTGGATCGCTCCGCCACCCGGCACAGGCTGCGTACACTTCCTGTAAGTCTGACTGTGCTCATGGAGGTTCATTAAAGAAACCAGCATCATGAAGCTTTCAAGGTAGTGGTCACCTAGTGGTACAGGTCAAACACTGCACAGGAAAAGACACAAAATGAAGCTCACAAAACACAAAATGATTCCTCTCATCTCATTCTGCCAGAGGTTTATACGTTGAAATACGATGTGTGTGAATATACGTTTTTATAACAATGTAAAAAAGCAATGGCATAACCTCACACCACAGGGCCAAATGTGTTGGAACATTGTCTGCTTGAATATGTGTGAGCGTGTTGTGTTGAAAATGAACAGTATTTATGTGTGTTACTTGAAACACTCTTTTAACTGGGGTGGGGGTGGGACAGCCACACACGTCTGTTGTGACCTTCCGCAGGAGCAGCGTGTTTCCAATCATATTCCATGTTACCTTGAGGAGGATTCAGAGCAGTGTGAACAGCACAAATCACATGGAATCTGATATTTTCTCATCAGATCTAGGCCACGTTTATATGTGATACTAAATCAAATACATATCTGATTCTTTTAAATGCGATCTCAGTCTGCACAGTCAAATCAGAATTCATGCGACTTTGACGTCACTCTAGATAGACATTCACTGTGTGGCTAGCGTAATGGCTCAGTCATGGCCATTGTTGGTTGACATTTGTTACCTCTGAGCGGGAGAAGTTGTAGTCCAACTTGCAAGTGAACATACAGTTTGTTAAATGAGGAAGTAGTCACTGGATGGTCAGAGTGAACTGATAAAACCATTGCACACTATACTACGCAAAGCGGATCATCGTAGCGGATCATCGTACTCCCCCAAGTTAAATAATGAGTGTTGTTTGGATAATGCACACGAGGCGTAGGCTATGCTGCCTCGCGGAGCAGACGCGCACAGGATAGGGGATTTCAGTGCAGTTCATGTGATTGACACTCCTCAGACACTCCCCCTGGCTCTGATTGGTTGTATTTTAATGGCACACTGCCTTTTTTCCACAGACGACCTGTCTAACGCACCACTTTCAGTGTATAGTGATTGTTTTAGCATGCTAATATGCTACTAAGCATATTAGCTACATAAAACAAGTTACCTACGCCAGCTTTAATAGTCGGGAAATTACAGTATATCATCATGCAAATAGATATTAATATACTGTACAGTTGCACAATAATAATGTATTAATTCTACAAATTATACCACTGTCCATTTTTAGAGAAAATATTGTTTCTGACAAAAGCCTTTAATGTATTCTTGGAGAGATAATATGTTAAATGGAGACTTTCATGGGCAGGCTAACAGAGATGGTTTCAGCCAGGGAAATTGTGAAAGAGGAGCTTCCATTTAGACATTAAGACACTCAGCCAAACAGACTTACTGCTTATGCCTGCCACGGAAAGTAGTTTAGTCAGTGGGTTTAGTTCGCAAGCATTTGCTGTGTGTGTGCGTATGTTTGCAGAGGACTCTGGAGCTGGCATTGGCCCTTGATTAAACAGCAGTGGCCCCTGTGGCCTTATCAAAGTCAGCCAGTCACAATCCAGATGGCTAAAGAGCATTCCTCAAAACACATGTCACATACTGTATGCACTCAACAAACACACGCAAATGCACGCACGCACACACACGCCCACGCACGCACGCACACACACCCAGCCTTTTCCCATGTTCCAGTTCACAGCTTCCATCTCCAGTGGCGCCCAGCTTGTCCTTCCCAGGTCCAGAGACCCTTTTGAAGGGTTTCTTGTGAGACCCCTCAGAGCAGGAGCGGAGGCCATTGATGTTTCACAACTGGCAGCAATCTTGCTTCTGAGAAAAAGGATTTAACCGAAGGGCATGGCTGTTTACAGTATGTTGTGGATGTATGAATATACATTACTGTATGTATTCACTTCTATTTGATTATTTTATTTATCAAATTATTTAATCAGAAAATACAATGAAAAAATATAAAATGAGGTTAAGGCAAACAAACAAACAAAAAGTTATTTTACAAGCTAACAATAATATAAAAATATCACCCTGTTTTAAAATCCATTGTGCCCTTGTCCAGTATCCTGCCTTGAATGACACACAGTCCTCCAGAACTAAATTAAAGCCACAGACACAATCTGTCCTTCACAGGGCTGGGCCAACCCGCAGTTGTATTACTATGGAGCCAGAGAGCAGTTTTATGGTGGATGTTGTGGGAGTATTGCCTGCTAACAGATCACTAGCAGGGCCGTGATAGAGTGCAGGGACAGGGGCCTCCACAGGAACTCATTTGCTGGAAGGCTGTAAATTACACAGATGGAAAGGAGGAGGCCTTGGAACAAAGGAGGAGAGAGATGGCAAACTTTGGATTGCACATACTGAATTGTGTAAAGGTAAAGGTATGGTATCCCGTACCTTAACTTCTTAACTTCAGATGTATAGTCTACTGCAGACTGGATGTAGATCAATTTAGCGTGGATATACGTTGGATAGATGTATACTATATCTGAATACTGTATGCTACTTATTAGGCAGACTAGCCAGTTAGCTTGAGCCTGGATATCTCCTCAGGTCCGTTAGAGCACATACTGTACTGTACTGTGGGCCTTTACACACAACAGAGACACTAGCACGGTTCCCTCTGTTAGTGCAACAGGATACCAAAGCCATGGAGAGGGATATTTCTATAAACATTTATGGATTTTCTTTTTTTAAACAAGAAACGAGAGCTTGTTCTCATACAAGTAATGTAGGCGTTGGTTGTAGATTAAAGGCTGTTTCTGAGATGCACTCCGAGCTGCAGGCAGGAAGGTTTTCAATGTAGGTCACTTTAGGTCTTTTGTAGCGTTTCTCCCAGAAAGAGAAGCTGCACCATCCAGCATCATTTATAATAATAATATATATATATATATATATATATATATATAAGAATTACTATAAAGACTGTGCACTTTCCTCACTGAATCTACCATGTTGTTTATCAATGCAGCTGTAGAGCTACATTTTTGCACCAGTAATTCCCATTACAATGTTGTAGTAATGTTCTTTGAAACCGAGTGGTACACATATACACACTCGTGCATAATAATAATATATAGCGTCCTCGTTACATTTGTGAAAATGTTTTCCAAAAATATTAGGTTCTCATAACATGATGCATATATAACTATATATAGCGATATAGAACTATGTGAACAAAATAACAATAACAGTAATGTATACTGTTTGTCACATAGGAACATGCACATGGATGCAATGCATGTTTTCAGTAGGGCGTAAAACACACAACTTGCTCTACTTTCTTTTATCCATGCCCAACGTCCTCGAAAGGCATGACCATAATGCCAGCCTTTGCTGGATGTCCTATATTGCACATAGAGGAGGTGAGAATGTGTAACAGCTTCCCCTCCATGCAAAGACTCCTGAATGACCCCATTCCTCTTATTGGCCTTTATCTAACTTTGCATATAACCTCAAGGCAAGCTACAGTATAAGTATTGTGTCTGACCATCATACTGTGTTAAAAAATGATTCAATGTGGGCTCTCAGTTTACAGCCTTTGCTTCCCCTTTATTCTAAGAAACTGAAAAGTGCACGTGAGTCATTGTCACACTGTATCCGTATATACTTTAATGTGTAGGTAAAACAGTTAAATTATTTGACTAAGATGTGCTGCTAAAGCTGGACAGTGCCTCTTCTGTCCAGCTAGTGGCTACATATCTGTGAACTCTGTTGGGTGAAAGTTTCCTGTTGTCTCTACCTGTGAAAGCTCATGTGAGGGCCAGCAGTGTAATGAAGTGTATGGCTGTGGAGTGCTCTTGAGGTAGACACTCGTTAGCAGTAATGGATAATAAATGGATCCTGAGCTGTTGGCACCATGTGTGCTAGTCATGCCACATTGAGCAATGATTACAGAGTGAAGCGCACACACACACATAGCAAGACTATGGTTAACTATATTCTCCAGGGCTACAAAACGCCACCGCTGCATGTTTTGGACCCCGGAAAATAAGACGTGGTTAGAGGCTTGTTTTCTTAAGAAGGTGACAGCCATCCGCACACACTTCAGTGGAAGGTCAAAGGTCAGAGATCAGAGCGTCAGGCTGACAGGTGACCTTTCCAACCCAACACCTCATTTCATCTGGTATTCATTTTGCTTATTGATTTTCTGGTCTTTTGAATCGATTAATCAATGTGTTTATACATTACAATCACTAGGTAATGAGCTCTCCTCACCATTAAATCTTCATGGGAGTCAAATATAATTTATTCTGTTCTGCGGAAATGTCAGAAAATTACTCCAGGCTAAATAATGTTTTGGAATTGGAGGTGGAAATAGTGGGAACATGTTGTCACTTATTCCAACCACATTTTTCAGAACATACCAGGTTCACTATGAATATGTCACACTATCTAAGTGTGTATGAGCACTAAGTTAAAAAATATATTTTCTTTCAAATCAATGTTTTGTCGTAAGGCAATTCCATTGCTGTTGATATTTTACCCTAAAGGCTTATGCTGCCAATATATTGTCTTATTTCCCAAGAGGGACAGTGCATGACCTTAATAGAAACACACTCTGACCCAGATGGACACACACACAGCTATACATTTGAGATACATGTTCCGCTACGCACCACTGGTCTGATCAATAGCGTTCTGATGTGTCCACACATCACACGTGCTTGGCAGCCATCATCATCTCCCACCTGCTGGGACAGTGACCCCCTATCAATTGTAGATTAAATAGACCGTAGTGGTTGAGGGGAGGGGGGGTATAAGGAAGAGCGCTTGATTTTAAATGCACCGAAATGAACCATGCTTGAGGGGACAGAAGGGATGGGTGGGGGTATGGATGGAAGCACTGGTCCTCTATTCTTCCCACTGTTCTCTGCTGTGATTGACAGACAAATAGCAGATATGGGTGTGTACGTTCCATTTCTCCACTGTTGACTTCCGGTAAACAGAAGCTCTCAATACTCTTTTTGTGTCACTCTAACCTTCACAAAAAAGAGCTGTTTGACATACGATACCGTCTTCTCTGACTGCCTGTTTTGCATGCTCCTATTATTGTTTGAGGGAAGGGTGCTGGTGAGAAAATAGAGGCATAAAAAAAATAAGCAACTCACCCTTCTGTTGAATTAATTCATCACAAATGTTTTGTTCCCTTCCAAATCTCACAACAAGATAACTCCAGGCGCTGTTTTCCTAATCTGCTAATTATCACTTATACTCGCTAACGGTTGTCAAGGTCAATTGCTCTTCTATAGCATCTGAATTTAGAGAAGCTCCTCTAGGTCCCTGCTCTAACAAGCAGGTCATTTGCCAAACAACTCCCAAATAACCATCCTCCATGGAGCTTTGTTAAATTTGCATGTTCTCCAGGAGCCATGTTGCTTAATTAATTTAGTCAAAGAGGAAGGAAGCAGCGTGGGTCCAAAAAATGCAAATACAAATAATTTAATATTAATCCATGCATGCTCATCCACTCAACTAGCCGGTTTAAACAGATAGGGAACCTATATACTGTACATTCAATCAAAGCTTAGTGGCTGTTGGTGCCACTGTAAAGAAGTATCAGATAGATAAATCAACACTAGGTAAGTCACACTATAAGAGGACGTTATTTTAAAGGTACAAACACATCTAATGAGCGCGGGCTATACTGTACCTCCCCTGTTGTAATTTCAGATATGAATCATGATGACCGTCAGAGAGAACATTATCTTCTAATTGGGATTTTAGGAGAACAGGGAACTGGACTGGGTCAGTGTGTGTGTTCTAACTGACACACGACACCCGTGGATTTCAATCTTTTTGAGACAAGAGCAGAGCCACCAGTTTATTATTAAGTATTAATTATTATTATTATTATTATTATTATTATTATTATTATTACCTGCCCTTACTTTGGAAAATACTTTTCAATATTCTTAGAGAGAGCAAAAAAGTGTATGCGTGTGTGCGTGCGTGTGCGTGCGTGTGTGTACGTGTGTGTGTGTGGTTACTGTATGTGGTTAGTAGGAAGCTGTCAAGCCTGCTCCTGGGGGAACCTCCTGGCCAACAGCAACATGTAATCTGACATGTAGGACATGCTTGGTAATTACACACTGTGAACACTAATGGGAGCGCTCTGAGTGACAGCCTGTCTGTCTGCATACAGTAGTTACTGCACACACACACACACACACACACACAGTGCAGTGTTTGTGTGTGAAACCCTGGGTTGACGGCCATGCCTTGATGTTTGCCAGTGGATCGGAAGACACTGTATAGACATATATGCTGATGATTAATGTAAAGGCAGAGGATCAGAGGATGACATCTAGTTTCACAAGATGAACGGTCCATCCTCTTGCATCAGAGAGAGATGGATAACAGTACATGTACAGCCCCCTGCCAATTTAATGATTAACATTTAGATGTTCAGTAGTGCGTGTGTGTGTGTGTGTGTGTGTGTGTGTGCGCATGCGTGTGTGAGGAGACAGTAATGAGAGACACCAGTGAGGGCCAGTGCAGTGCGACGGTATAGGGCAGACATCACGCTACAGTGATCACACACACAACGGCTCAAACACACAGGTGGAGGGTTTTGCACACGCACGCACATGCACACGCACACGCGCACGCACACACACACAAATGTCTGGGCTGTGGAGGGTAGGCCCTGACAAATGTAGCAATACATACACACACATTTCTTTGATGTTTTCAGCGTTTTTAAGGGAAATATTGCACTTCCACTAAACTAGTACAGCACATGCCAACCTGCTTTTGCATTTTATTCAGTTGTGTAGGCCTACTGTGTTTCTTCCACCTGGCTGGAGGTGTGTGTGTGTAGGTGTAGGTTTGCAACGTGGTCTGTGCGTGCGTGTGTGTGTGTGTGTGTGTGTGTGTGTGTGCAGATGTGTGTGTGTGCGTGTGCGTGCGTGTGTGTGTGTGTGTGTTACATAAGGGCATGCATTCTCTTTCCCTCATGAGTCTACGTGGTCTGAGGCGGTGTTTAGTAAATATGTAAGTGACTTGTTCCTACCACATCTGTTCAACTGTTCATTACGTACAATGTTTTATTCATAAATACAAAAACTCTAATTAGTTTCCTACCAATTCTGAAATATGAATGTAATTAAGTATGTTGTCTCCTGGGCCAGAAAAGGCACAGAAGTTGCTCATGAATTAATGAGTGCCCCGATTCATTATTCATGAGCTGAGATGAACGTGTAAATGCTCTGACACCCATAACAGGCCTCAGCGAGAGGGTGAGAGTTTGGGAGGCTGAGGGAGGTGGAGAGAGACTGGAGAGAATGGAGAGACAAAACAGGCAGAGAATGAGGGAAATGTTCTTTTACTATAAATATGTGTGTTCAGTGTATTTACTATATGCTGGAGGAATTTGTTCTACTTGAGTCTATCCAAACCCAACTGTCCAATTAGACCTAGGAAGCTTGTTCTAATTTACAAGCCTCTGATGATGTTCATAATTTAGCCTGTGTGCCAGACATCTGACAAAAAGGCTTTATTCTAATCTGCTCTGCTCTCTGTCATGGCCACACAGTGATAGTATGGTGATAGTGCCAGCGATAAAACACATACATAAAACATAAGACAACGTCATTTTTGCGCCTTGAAGTTTCCTCCATGGAGGAGCTTCTCACTTGGTTTTTATATAATCTGCAAAGGTCAGGAAACTGGACAGTTTAGCAGCCACCACTGGTTTTGAAACACACAAGATGGAAATTAACATTCTGCTTCCAAAGTTTGTAATAACTGCACCTCAATGTTGCAGCCTGACCCTGTTCTGATTATGGTTTTGCTTTCACAGTGTTTTTTATTTTTATTCACACTTTTACAGTAATGGCAAATCTGGTAAATCCTCAGTGTCATAAGCTTGAATATCCTTTTCAAAATATAATATTAACTTCACAGCTTGTTTATTTGTTGATTGAAGTTCCTGGTTTTTTTTTCTTTATAAACGAGAGCTACCTGTACACTTAGCATTATGACCTAGTACTGGCAATCCGAGCCTTTCCATTTTAAATCCTGTATCTAAATGAATAATGCATCTTGGAGACACTGGAATACATTATTTTGGTATAGAGGAGCATAGTTATATACAGTACAGGCTAGATATACTCAGCATGCAAGAAAGATTTACTTTGCTTTTGCATAGGCCATGACATTTTGTCTCTCAAATAAGAAATGTTTTTTTTCCCCTTTAACCTTCCAAGTTTTGTGATCATGGCTGTTCAGTTTATTACCATTCTTAAAATTAAGAAAGATTTCAAGAATGAAAATGTCCCTCAGTTTAATAATCCTTTAGGTAGTTGGAAATTCACTTTCTTCATTTTAGAGGGAAATTAAACCATCTGTTCTGGATTCGTCCTCATACTGGGAGATACTGTACTGCAGAGAGCTATTATCTTTCTACCCTGTGCTGCTTGTGTTAATGTTCTCTCTCTCTGTCTCTCAGGGCTACAGCTACGCACCGTGGACAGATCATCTTCAAGGACGCTCTTGCCCAACAGCTTTGTGAACAGGGAGGTGAGTAGCGCGCATACGCACGCACACACACACACACACACAACTATACACACACATACACATAGACACACACAAACTCTAGTTACCTCCTATTAATGTCCATCATGAACACATTGTTAACAATTGGTTGATATACTTATTGTCTCTCTCTCTCTCTCTCTCTCTCTCTCTCTCTCTCTCTCTCTCTCTCTCGCTACACCTAATGATGCAGCCAGCAGTAGAGATATTTTGAAATGTTTTATTGCCAAAGTCAAACTTTTTCTGCCATAGATTTGCACTTTATGATCGACACTTCTGATGACAGACTTAAGCTACACCAAACTGGCCTCTGCTGAGTGTGTATAATGGCTAGTTTACAGGCAGAGAGGACTCCTCACACACATGGATTTAGACTCTAACATTCGCAGAGGAGATGTATGGTCTTTGCGTGACAGTACGATCTGTCTGCACAGGAGTTTCTAGGAGATGATTATTCTGTCTTAATATTCCATTTTTTTTTAACATGCCCGTGATTGGCTAACAGAGGACATTGTTTGCAATCCAGATACAGTATGATGTCACACCTGACTGAGTTGTTCATTCAGATATTTGTATGTTTGTATTCATGATATGTTCTGTATTTGGTTTGTATTTGTGTACATGTTTGACCTACTCCTGCCCTTCCAGGACAACAGGGCAGTTGAAAGGTGACCAGCAGTGGTACTGGAGCTAAAGCAACAGGGACAGGCGGGTTCACGGAGGGAGCGGTACAGGGTGAGATATGGCAGGCAAGGTGGGCCGTGCAAGGGGCTGTGTACAGGACACCAAGCAGGATGAAAGGGGACAGACGACCTAGTGACCTTCTTGTGGCGTGCCCTGCTTTGTCCACATGCAGCCTGGCAATCAGTTAGAAATGAGAGAAGGACAGGCCGCAGGCAACGGCAGACAAGTGGCCAGACGGGGGGGGGAGAAAGAGAGAGAGAGAGAGAGAGAGAGAGAGAGAGGGGAGAAGGGTCTAGCTGCAAACGGGCACGCTCAAGCAGGGGCACTTTCAGGCCTGTGGGCGGGGCAGGGGCACTCAGGCGTGTGGGCGGAGCTTTGGAATTATGATCGAGTTACTGAGTTTGTGCTGCAGAACCAGTGGTGTAGTCTACGTGATACGCAGGTATACGCCGTATACCCACTAGGAAAGGTCGAGGATTTGCGTATACCCCCTTAAAAAGCGCAAGGATACGTAACAACAAGAACTAGTTCTACACATCACAAGACAGTTTATGAAATTGTGATGACAATCAAGATGTATATAGAATTGTATATTATTATGTTGTCAAAATAGTGATGTTGAAAATTGGGGAATTAAATAACTCCTGTGATTCATGGCAATTACGTCTCATTAAATTACCAGGCCGAACAGTGTCAGTTCCTTTGGCCCCGCCCACAGACTACACACTACACAGAGTCTGACCGTTTCCTAAACACAGTCTTCTGTCATTGAAAGGAATTGTGATGACTTTTGTTACAGTAACAAAAAACATTGGGCAAAATATGATTAACATTGTGTTAACTGTAGCAGGGCACTTTTTATTAAACTGCATCAACAGGACGGAACACTATATCTTGTGCTTGTTAAAATACACGAGTATGGCGCTCATTTCATTAACGTTTATGAACAAAAGATTGATCTCCAAACCCTAGAAGGAAATCGTTGTTTAACTACTCCACCATCGAGACACTACTTTACAAACTCAATAACGAATTACTGTTTGAAGCGCTGTTTACAAAGGCACGAGCAAACGTTTATTCTTCCAGCATTAGTATAATAGCCTTTCGCTTCTTCTTATTTGGTCATATGAGACTCAACTATCGAGACACTATTTTCAACTCGAAAACGTATTACTGCTTTTACAAGTTGAGGTGTTTGTTAATTACATAACAAGATTCAATAGTTTCAAATTATTTACATCATATAGTCCAAGTGCACTCTACTTTCTGTTTCTACTACTTGTTTTGTAAAATAATTAACCTAATTTCAGCGCAACAATTCCCAAAGCCCCGCCCACAGGCCTGACAGTGCCCCTGCCTGAGAGTGCCCTTCTGCAGCTAGACCCTTTTGAGAGAAGGAGAGAGAGAGTGGGAGAGAGAATGAGGGGAGAGAGGGGGGAGAGAGGGAGAGAGAGAGAGAGAGAGAGAGACAGAGAGAGAGAGGGGGGAGAGAGGGAGACAGGGAGAGAGAGGTGGGTGTGTGGTTTGGTGTCTCTGGTGAGCCATCTAACTTGCCACAGGCAAATTCACTACGAAGCTATCACAGGTACACTGATGGTGTCACAGCAGCACAGAAGAAGCGATTTGAGGCTTTAGAGGAATGATAGCTAGCGACGGTGGCTCCTCTATGATCCACAGAGGAGAGGGAGAGGGTGCTAATAGCAAAATGGCTAACTGGGAGGAGGAGATATGAGGTAAAATGTGACAATGTCATGGGTTTAAACACTGTACAGGACGAACAGCTACCGGTGGCCGCCTCCCAACTCAGGCCCACTTGCTCCTGTTCCCCTTCCCCCAGCTTCTTGTTATCATCGTACTCCATCTCTTCCCTCTAAATCACGTCCCGTGTTTACATAGTCACCAGGTGAGGCATAGGCCAGTGGGTAAGCGGGTGAAGTCATTTCAACAAACACATACATGAAAATGTCTACCACAAATCACTCAAGATCACTCACAAGGAGAGAAAACAACATGTCCCGTGACAGTAGCACGTGTTAATTACATAAGCAGTTAAGAACAAATAGGCAGATTATGAGTGGGGGGGAGGAGAGGGGAGATGATAGGGCAGGATATGACACTGACAGCACTTTGATTACCATTAATAAAAAGCTTAAGCTATAACTTAACTGAGACAGTTGTGTTTGCTTGTATGTCTCTACTTTTGTGTGAGCTTCAGCCTTGTGCCTGTATGCATGTGTTTGAGTTATGTCGGTGTGCATTCAGCTATGTGTGTGTGCGTGCATGTGCGTTTGCGTGTGTGTGTGTGTGTGTGCGTGTGTGTAACTATATCTGTCTGGAAATGTCAGGCCGGGCCCTAGACATATGCACCCCTCCCTCCCCTGTGCTATGAGCTGCTGTGCCAGCACTTTATCCTTTCATCCTGCCAACCCTTTATCGCTCTTCCCCTCCGCTATACAGTACACTTTGATCTCTACCCAGTTTACCTCCAACAAGCATGGAAAAAGTTCCCATTGGAGCTCTATACAGTATCTCACAGAAGATATGCTACTAGTGATACGGTTGTATTCAAAGTGCCTGGAAGGTGAATACTATATTAAAATATGTACATGTCTACATAGAGACCTGACTTTCAACACAGGAACCACACCTATTAAACTGACTGAGGTGATCGTATAGGCCACCACTAAAAACGTACATGCTCTGTGCATTGTGCTTGACACTGTATTGGTCGGCATTTACAGAAAGTCCACAGTTTGTTGCAGGCCAAGTCCAGCCATGAAGTAAAAATCTATATGTAACCTAACACTCTGAAAGATGTATGCATTTAGCACTCATACATATTCCATGCATAATAATGCACATAATCAAGGGGTGAGAACCAGATGGGCGTAAATTACATTTCTCCAAATATATAGGAGGGCCAAAACAAAAGGTTTGAATACACACATGTGCCTATTTGGTACCAACATTTCATACATTTTATATAAATGCTATATATATAAATATATAAATGATAAAAATCAAATAACATAAAAAATCCTTTCAAAATATACATTTCTCAATGCCAAAAAAGGCGTAGGTGCTGTTCTGCCCTTTTGACACCAACTGGCTTAGTATGTTCAGTATTTAAGCCTTTTGGATTTGAATGAATAACTCCAAATTGATTAAGAATTCACTTGTGCCCTTTGGCAGTAGAAAGATCTCATCAAGAGCTTTAATTTTGATATATACATCTCTGTTTCACCCAAAATGTAACTTTTGCCCTTCTGGTTCTCACCCTTGGTAATATGAACTATACATTTTTTTTTTTTAAAAACGAACTAACTTAAAATTATTAAAAATAATAAATAATAAAAGGCATGTTTTCCACCACAGTATGGATGTAATGTGTTTATGTAAATATGCACTAGTGTATCCTTCTCACGGTTCTAATGAATAATGTTCATACACATCAGAAATGTATTTTAAAATGTTATTGAAATAGCCAGATAGAAGGTGGACATTGCCCCCATCCTGATAGGTGCAGCAAACAGATAACATGGAGATGTCAGTCAAGCAGGGTCTTTATGAAACCAGGCAGTCCATAGAAGAATACATTAGCTGCTTAAATCTAACAGTAATATATTGATGAATGCTGTGCATTACATGCTATTACTGATGCAATATACTGAGATATGGTGTTGTTCTGTTTAAATGCAGTGCGGCACAACGGGATGTTTGAGTGGCGCTAGTTGACACAGCCCTCTGCTGACAGTGTCACTACGCTGACATGCTTCAAGAAAAGTGACACAGCGAAACACGTTGAAAATAACAACGGTACTGCAAATACATATGAATAGATACGGACGAAACACACATTCCCACTGAGTGGCCATAAAGCGCCTTGTTCGCCCTGGAGGGAGATGTGAGAGGGGCTTAGCACCGGCGAGGCCAGCCGGAAAGCCATCCCGTACCCTGGGGTGTATAGAGGAGGGTGGTGGTGGTGTGGAGTAGGTATACAACAGGCAGTCCGTCAGCTCTGTCTCCAGAGCGGCCTCGCACTCTGCCCTGCCTTGCCACAGCTCTTGCTACCTCATTTGCGGCGAGGGGATAAATCAAGCGTTTATAGCCCTGGCAAGAGCCCCACCACCCCAGATGGATTATTAAAGGGACATATAACTCAGGCAGGCCACGCTCCCCAAGGGACGGGAGGAAAGGGGGAGGTCCTCCTCTCCTCTCCAGTCAGGGTCCGCTATGCTGGATCAATGCTATCACTCATCGCTTAGATGTGGAAGAAAAATAAAAGTTGAGACCTCCTCTCCTAGCAATGCCTAGCTCTTACCCAAGCTCACAGCCACAGCTATTGGCTTCACAACAGTCCTCTCCACTCTCTTCTATTACCGATTTTGTGCAACGCGCGCTGCAATAATCTCCCCTGAGCACAAGAGCTTGGTGTTTTGATGCCTGCTACCTCTCTAGCAGTATGTTGTCAGCCAGGAACTACAGCATGTGCCAGAGAGCTGACCAAACACCTTCAGCAAATCACTGTATGGGAAATTGGCTAGAAACTCGCTATTGTACAAATCCCACCTGGACTGCACTGCAAGCCAACAAAAGCTAAAAGAAAAAAAAAAAGAAAAAAAAAAAATATATATGCTAAGCCACCTTCCTCTCGATTCACCTGTAATTATGATAATAGTGCCAATTGAAGCCCCGCAATGAGGCTTTTCATTTGCGAGACGTGTAAGTGGTGTTAGTGGGGGCCCGACAACATCGTCCTGCGTTCTGGGGAGGCAGGTAATTGAAAGCACCAATTAGACTGAAGCAACGCAGCCAGACACACAAGGCTGGTGTGTCAAGGATATTCTTCACACACACACACACATACACACAAACACGCACGCACAGTGTGAGAGATAGAGAGAGAGAGGGGAGAGAGAGAGAGAGAGAGAGCGAGAGAGGGGGGGGGGGGGTGAGAG
>JAODTR010074144.1:0-15438 GCA_025399935.1 Amblyopsis rosae | reverse complement strand
TCTCTCTCTCTCTCTCTCTCTCTCTCTCTCTCAGACTCCCATGGCATGGATCTATTTGCCGTGGCGGTTCATGAGTTTGGCCACACCATCGGCCTGGTTCACACCTCGGCCATGGAGTCCATCATGAGGCCGTACTACCAGGGTCCCGTAGGAGACCCTCTGAAGTACGACCTGCCCTACGAGGACAAGGTCCGCGTCTGGCAGCTCTACGGTACGCAGGGGCCACGTCTGTCCACACGTGAAACGTGTGCCACGTGTTGAGCCACTTATGTCCACACAGGTCCTGCCGACAAACAGTTGAGCCAACAGCTTCAGCTCCAAGCTAGAATTGGAGTCAGTGTGCCACAAGAGGCACTGCATCCATAAGCATTGAGGGCAGGAAAAAGTGAGGCAGAGATGCACTGCATCATGTGGAGGCACAGCCTAGCTTAAAGCGGCGTGTGGTATTTCGTTAAAGGGTGCTACTAGCACACCTGTGACGGGGATCAAATCCATCTACTTTCAACAGAGAGGTGACTGGACTGCCAATAGGCTGCCTGAGCACGTCTTAGCAGCCAGTGCCCTGTTCTGTGTCAGTTTGAATTCCTCCTCTACTGCCCTGACCATCCTTATCCCTGTTCTGATCCACACTTCTCCTGTTCTCCTGCAGGGTGTCCTGCTCCCCCCTCCTTTTCCTATAATCTTCCTCCCCTGACATGCTCACTCCTGTTCCTCCAAGCCATTCATCCCCAGGCAGGATGCCAGCGTTATACCAGCCCACAAGGCCTCCATAGCCTCCTGCCGGCCACGCACACACACAAACACACACTGTTACGCTGTGACCATCTGTCCTAATTACTTGTGACTCCTGGTAAGTAGGTGGGACCCCCCCCGTCCCAGCTAGCATTCTCTGTCAGCTGCCCCCCCCCACACACACACACACACTAAGGGAAGCAGGGATTGATGGCTTCTATAGCGCAGCCTTATTGATTTAATTACCGCACCAATTGGAGTCACCATGGAGTTAATTGTGGTCCTCTGTGGCGTCCTGCATATCGCAGCGCGCCACAGAGAAGAAGACAGAGGCGGTGTGAAGACAGCCACAGAGCTGTGGTGTTGATTAGAGGGGGGAAATGCGCTCCGGTGGAGGAGGGTAACAGTCTTATGGAATTGAATTTCTTTCAGTTAAGCCATCGTTCCTGTATTCGGTGGTCATTATTGCCTCATTGCCTTTGTGTGCGTTGCTTGCTAATATGCACAGTACATCATGTCACATTGTTTGCAATGTTCAGAAATGCTTGGCAGATGCAAGTGAACTTTATTCTGACTTGAGCGGTATTTATCTACTACAGTGAACAATAAAGAATGTGTTGACCCTTGACCCCGTATGCTCCCGTCAGGAGTTCGTGACTCCGTGTCCCACACCAACCGACCCGTCAACCCCTCCCAGACGGCTGAACCACCAGTACTGCTGGACCTTCCTGATAACAGATCTACTGTCATGTAAGTAGATCACTAACAGATCTACTCTGTGGATCACTAACAGATCTACTGTCATGTAGATCACTAACATATATCTCACATAAGTAGATCACTGTAACAGATCCACTGTCCTGTAAGTAGATCACTAACCTGTTCCGAATTGTATGTACTGCGCTGTAGCAATATCACAGTAACAGATCTGCTGTCCTGTAAGTAGATCACATCAACATTCAGTACAATATCCATTGTAATGTAGTCTATGTAGAACACCAGCTGATATATTGTCCTGTAAGTAGATCACTTAAAAAAAAAATCTATGCTATGTAGAACATTTAAAGGGGTCACCTCTTTAAAGCAATATGTACTTGTTCAAACATGTGGACTAGAACATAATATTCTACACTGTTTCTCACCAACATACTTCTAATGTGTGTACAAATATATACAGTATATAGTTTGTTTTTAGACATACATGCATTAATTGTGAATTTGTTAAAGGACATACTGTACATATCCAAGTCCTCATCAGAACAGCATCTTCTTCGTCCTTACACCTGCATCACATGTTAATGCTGCTGATCTGTTCAGTCCAGTTCCTGCGTACTATGATCGGTGCAATCTATTCTACAAGACCATAGGTTACTGACCCAACCACTGTCGTCAAATTCTTGTGTCTCGACAGGGGCAATGCTGTATGTAACTCCCGCGAACCAGTCACACATGCCGCATGACCTGATTTGTGGTCCGTATGGGGCTGATGTGTGTAACATGGCAGAGCAGGCCTGACATAGGTCACTAATGCAGACACCAGGCAGTGGCGTGGTGTTAATAGAGCTCTGAATGGAGCTCTTTGTTGACTCACACACACACTGGCAGGCCTGTTGGTGTTAATGGCCCCCGTCATTAGCAGGCGGTCCACGGAAAGCCCTAACATCTCTTATCAGCTTGGGGATACATGCATAGACGGAGTACACGGTGCCATTGACCCCCTCAATGGGCGGTTAGATGTAGGTATTACACCTACTACTGGCACATGCTCTTAGATAAGGATTATTGATTGGTGAAGCTGCTTAAATGCTTGTGTACTGGGACACTTATTGTGTACATAACATGCGCCGTGTGTGTCTGTGCACGTGTGTGTGTGTGTCTGTGTGTGTGTGTGTGTACTTTCTGTACACATTCCCAATTTAGAATAAGATCTGGGTTAAAGCTTTATAAATTCACTCCACTCATCTTTCCCCTCCATCTTCTCTGCCCTCCTTTTTCCCTGTTCCCTTTTGCGTCTCCCTTCCTTGTTCCCTTTTCTGTCCCTTCCTCCCTCCTTCCCAGGCTGGCGCGAGACGCCCCTGACAGATGCACGACTCACTTCGACGCCGTGGCCCAGATACGGGGCGAGGCCTTCTTCTTCAAAGGTACAGAAAGCCCAGTGGAGCTTGAGAAGGACAGAGGAGGGGAGAGCAACATGGCAATAGATCCCATTAGTGAGAGTTAGAAAAGACTAATGAAATGGAGAGCGGTGGAGGAGCGTTGAGGGCCATAGGGCCACAACACATGCACACACCGCACAGCGAGTGAAGACACACCATTCTCAGATCCAATAGACCATTCTTCTTATGTGAACCAACTGGTGTATAGTTGTGTCCACTCTGTTCTTTGTATGAATAAGCAAAGCCATAATCTTGTCTCTTTTAAATTGACTGTTCTTTGGTCATGACCAGCTGTCGTTTCAGGGACACATTAATTCACACTGATGTGGTTTCTCTGACACGAAGGTCAGCCTCACTGATATTTCAGGCTGGACCAGCCAAATGCAGATTGACCTAACCAGTCAGAATGTACCTGGCAGTTGACCCCAGGCCAACTGAATCACACTTGTCCTGTTGGAGCGCCAACAGAAACATCACGTTGCTGCATTGGTGACACTTTAGCTCCCGCCGCTGTGTGCCACAGGAAAGTACTTCTGGCGTCTGACTAGAGAGAAGCACCTGGTGTCTCTGCGGCCCGCTCAGATCCAGCGCTTTTGGAAGGGCCTGCCAGCCAACCTGGACAGTGTGGATGCTGTCTATGAGAGACCTGGGGACCACAAGATAGTCTTCTTCAAAGGTACGCCGCACCATATCTCCACCCGAGTAAATGATAAAGCCCTTGGGCGAGTTTACATCTGAGGACCTTAGGGTCAAAAGTCTCCTTCAAAGCTCTGCTGCAGGACCCGCGGCATCTTAACAAATAATTAGATCTTCAAGTGAAGCTTTAACCTACAGACTGTGTGGCTATCTTCATGTTGTGGTTATCTTCATGTTGCAAGTGGGAGCACACCCGTGCACATATGCACGCACACACACACACACACACACACATACACACCTACACACACGCCCGCACTCACACTCACATACAGTACACATGGTTTAGGTGTGTCTGTACAATGTAACATATTGAACAAGACTGTTGGTTAATGGGAAATAAATGTATTTGTGAGACTACCTTATATACAACTAATCAAAGGTTCCCTAAAGGAGATATAGGGCCCTATCTTACACCTGGCAAAAAGCGGGAACATAAGTGGCTTTGCTAGTTTGACTGAAGCAGTCGTCTAGTTGCTTAAATAGCAAATGCACCTGTGCCCATTTGAATGTCCATGGTCTAAACATGAGGTGTGGTCTATTGCATTGCTGGTGCATTGCTATCTTGAGCCAGCGGAAAGTGATTATGCAATTGACCAGCAAAAACCTGGTATAAAGTAAATGGAGCGTGGAATTATCAAGATAGTAGCGCCTACACGGGAGCACAATGCACGTACACCCAGATGCATAGACGCACAGGTGTGCACAAACATGCAAAGGACTAAACAAGAGTACAAATACGCAAAATGTTTGAGAGAGCGAGGATCGGAGAATCCCCACTCACACGCAATGTGTTAGTAGATATTTATTACTTGGTTGGAACGCTGCTTTGCCGCGCTTTGACCTGACCCACCCACACCTGCAATATTTTCTGATAAGCTTATCTGAACCTGCAATATACAGGTCGCCTCGCACATCACTACGAGCGCATAGGTCGGTGATGGTCTCTACCCTGAGACGTTTGACTTATAAGCAGTTTCTTTTAGGTATTGAATGTAGATACATACAGTATGTCAATTTGCTTACAACCTGATAACAACAAGGTCACTGGCATGTCAGCTCATGGTGTGAGAACAATTTGGTTTAAATAATTTGATAGCAGTAAGAGACACAATGCATGTGACTTCACTGTGCCAGTAAACCCTGGATTTATGTTACCTTTGAAAGAAACCTTATATTCCATGCTTTAGTAAAACAATTATTTTGGTTTGTGTAAGTGAAGGTTAACAAATTGCAGAAGAACAAGGATACAATTACACTTGATAACAATTTTTCTAATAGACTGTTTTCATGTTTTCTTAAACGCTTCACATTTGTTTGATCTCCGTGAGAAAAGCCCTCTTGTCTCACATTTGTAATTGTTCAATGAGAAGGGCAAATGCCAGTTAGAAGGATAAAAGGAATCTGTCTTCAGGTTTATTATTTCTACCTTACATTGTGGTTTTTATTATGTACTACCTCGTTTGCAAGATCCTGTTTATCCTTATTCTTTTTTTTTAATTGTGTTATTATTTTTAATTGTTGATTCATTTCATTTTACCATATCATCCATTTATTTATTAATTTCTTATTGTTAATCACTTTGAGCTGCAACCTTTGTATGAAAATGTATGTGTATAAATAGTTTATTATTACATGGCCAGATTCAAGAGTGAGTCTGAAATTCATTACATCAATTACATTTCTTGACTATCTAAACAATAGAATATATTTTCAAGCTCTCTGACAGGTCATCACAGCTTTCATCTCTATTAGATGCATTGCCAACAAGGTATTTTGCTCTCGTTGACTGATACCTCCTTGTTCCGCTCCCTGCAGGTCTAAAGTACTGGGTGTTTAAAGACAACAATGTGGAGGAAGGTTACCCTCGTCCAATCAGTGACTTCGGTTTACCCATGGAAGGCGTGGATGCGGCCTTTGTTTGGCTGCACAACGACAAGACTTACTTCTTCAAGGACACCCACTACTGGCGCTATGACGACCACCTGAGACGCATGGACCTGGGTTATCCTAAAGACACAACACTTTGGAAGGGGCTACCGCCTCACCTAGATGATGCCATGAGGTGGTCTGATGGTAAATGTGTTTGTTTTCAATCTTGTTATTTCTCTCTTTCTCTATTAAGCCAAAAATACTTTTGCTAATATTTCAATTGAAAGAGGAGTCAAAGACAAAGACCAAAAACATATTATAATATATATATATATATATATATATATAAGTCAGTGTTGACTAAATGTTAAGTAGCAGTCATTAGGGTCAGTGGTCATCGTTTGAATTATGGAAAAACTAGATAAAGTGATTATCAATACAGTTCTATAGTCATTACACAGAGAAAACACAGAGCATTGGGGTGAACTTGAAGTATAATTTGCCTTTGTCAAACAAAGGAAGTAAACCGCACTAATGTCTTTCTGTTAAAAGCATAAATACACCCATAAAAAACAAGGGAGGTTTCTTGGTTCATCTTCACCAATTTATGAGCCATTAAATGCATCTGGCTTGTATTGAAAAGCTTATCAACACAATCCTGGTGTAGGACTTTGGGGGTTTTATAACCGAATTGGACTCATGGATAAAGTGTCATAATGGCATTATCAACCTGTTTATGTTGATAAGTAAACTACTTTTCCCTATATGCTCTATTTATTTTGCCAAAGCACCCGGAGTTCCGAATATTTCATGTTGACAGGACTTAATGCCACAGGTCTAAAGTAATTAGGTATATCTTAGGGTGTTATTGTTTGGCACCGTGGACATGATGGATGGCTTCCATATAGTTGGCATCTCTGCACCACTGACTAGGGACCTAACAGCACAGAGAGCACAAGCCAGGTACATCTGACAGGAGTGCAGTGATCACAAACTATCTGGGACAATGGCTGCATTGGATTGGATATATTACCCTTTATCTCACACAGCTGAAGGGAGCAGCGTGCGATATCAGAGTCTGACACGTGATGTCAAAGTACTGCAACTACTCACGTCCTTCTTTTCTCATGTGCGTGTGAGGGACTGGATAAGGCATGTCCAAATGGACAACATTCATTTTTGATGGAACTGCTGACTCAGCATACAGTATGTGAGAGTGCTTCTCACTGCTACCCTGTATTAGTCTCTGGGGTGTTAATGTCTTCCAGCGTTCGCATTGGCCCTAAAACACAATCACCTTAAAGTGAATTCCTCTAACAGTTACCTTATCAAGCCACACTAAACTTCTAGTAAAGAACATTGAGAGTAATGTTGGCCTTGTGCGACAACTATTTTGGAGATGTTAAAAATGCTCTCCAGCCAGCTCATTATATGAAGTTAGACAGTGGTGACGTTCCAGACCAGTCTCCTGTGTCCTGCTGCTGAACATGTCGGCACTGTGGCAATGTTCTGTGTTCCCTAGTTGTGTGGAAACACCATGGACAATGAATAAGGAAACGTACACACATAGACCTTGTATCACATCACATCTTTTCTTTCTCTTAGAAAAGGGAGAACATAACAAACAGGGGGAGAGTATTAGGGAATGCAGAGGAGCTAAAGGTTAAGCTAATTGGATGCTCTAACTTACCCAAGACGTCAGCTATGTGTGTGTGGCCGATTGAATATGTTGCTGTTATTATTTTTATTGTAATGAGGCAATTTCAGCTGATACTGATGTTGTGTGTGGTGACATCATTACAAAGGCCAGATAAGACCAAAGTAATTTCTTCCCCAAATGTTATTGTGACGTTTTCTATCACCTTTTGTATTGCATCGTATCATATTGTATGCTAACCACTACTTCCTCAATGTCCTGCCTCTGCTCCCTCAGGCTCCTCCTACTTCTTCAAGGGGAGGGAGTACTGGCGTGTGGTGGGCAGTGACATGGAGGTGGAGGGGGGCTCCCCCAGGCTGGTGGCTAAGGACTGGCTGCTGTGCACTGAGATGCAGTCGGACTCTCCCGAGGCGGATGCCAAGAACAGCGACACGCAGGTCAACGGGCAGCAGCAGCCCGACCACGCCGACAACGGTTACCAGGTGTGCTCCTGTACCTCCGACACGGCCTCCCCTCTGGGGGCCCGCGCCTCCCCCTCTCTCCTCTGGCTCCTGACCCCACTCTGGACGCTCTGGTTGGCCCGTGACACCGTTACGCCGCCTCTATGATGCCAGAGCAAAGGAGGGAGGTGGCTTGGGGCAGGACGTGGCAGCTGAGGACAGAGTTGTAGACCGGCGAGCCAACTGGAAGGTTTTTGTTTTTATTAAATTGTTCCTAATTTTACTCTTATTTATTTCAGTCATTAATTGCACCTTGCTGGCAGGACATGATTACCATAGCAACATTTTTACAGTGCTCTACTAATAGGGTTCCAGTTCCTCATTTCCATGTTGAATGGATCAAGCTACTGTTAGCGACAGACACACTAACAGTGATGGTTCTTATAGACCAAGTTTACACATTCACTTCCAGTTGGTAGGCGAACGGAACCCTTTGGAAAGTTCCATGTGTCCTTTTGTTTGACTTCCAGTAATTGCATTAAGTGCTTTAATAAGGGCCCAAAACACCACATTCGCTTGAACACACCCTCGCACATACACTACATGATCATTGTTTCGACTGCGCTAAGTGGTGTAACATGCTTCTTTCATGAAATGTCTGTCCTTGATAACTTAAACCTTGATTTAATTCATTAAATTCAGTTACGTCAGGGGTTTATCAATGAATGGATTACCAGTTGATTGATCGACTATCAATGCCTTTGTCCGTGGACTGCACTTCAAAGCCCTTCAGGGAACACCTGCTCTGACCGTAGTACTGGATGAGTATTGATTATGTCGTATTTTTATAAGAAGATAGATGGAGATGACTGGATTATGAAGGAGGATTTTGCTCATGTCAGAATGCTTTGAACAATACCACCGCAACCACAGAACCCACATGTCAGTGGCCCTTTCCTTCTCTGTCTCTTGTCTGATAAATGGATGGCAGTTTATTATTGACCTCACAACACAGCATCTGGACTAGATTACAGGATGCTTAATGCTATGGTATTCTGTATTTGCATACAGATACAAAGAGTGACACCCCTTGCCTTTGGCCAGGGCCAGTATTGCTGGGCCTCGTCTGTTTGCAGGTCCTGGTTGAGGCTTGGCTGATTAGGGACTGGAAACACCTGGGTCCGTTGCACACATTACAGAAGCCTCCCTATCTCTTGTCACAAGCTGGTTCACAAGCTGTGGCCTTGTGGGCCTTTGTAACGTAATGGGTACAATGGACACAGGTGATCCCAATCGGCTAATCCTGGTGGAGGACCTGCAAACAGACATAGCCCAGCGGATACACACAGTATAAATATTATTGACAGATACATCTGAATTGAGATGTTTCATGGCTGTTGCAAAAATGTACATTTTGAGCTGCGTTTTCTAATGTAAACTATTTTTTTAGAAAAAATAAAATAAAATATTAATAAAAAGAAACTGTAACTTTATATTGCCAGGATCCTTATTTTGGAAAAACAATAGGAGGAATCTGCCACCGGAAGTAAACAATTTCATCATTACCACACATATTGCAAGTTCAACATTACGGAAAAGGCTTATACTGAATCTAACAATATTATTCAGATACAATATACATTTTTGTTATAAGATTAAATTGCTAAATTGTTTTTGAAAGTGAAAAGTAATTTTATCTTTTTTTAAATCATACCTGTTTAAACATTTTGTTTATATTTTAAATGGTTGGGATTAAATTAAGTATTTACTTTGATAAATATTTACATTTATTTTCCTATTTAAATCTCAATTGACCTATCCCAAGCTCCGCCCCTTTTGGCGTGATCTCCAAAAACAGTTGAGAATCTTTTTATTCTGATGGAGCCTCTAAACTTTTTCCTGTGATAGCTACATGGTCTTTTGTTCAACCTAGTTACAGTAACTAGGTAGGACAAGTGAAATGGACGGGGCTTGGGATAGGCCAATTTATTATTTGTTGAAATTCTGTACCTGCTGTTTTTCATCCCTAGTGGACTGTGTTGTGACTTGGCTAAAATCCGTCATTTTTATTCCCTCTTCATGATTATATATTCTAGTGGTCTTTTATTATTATTCATATAATATTCATTTATGTGGCACAGTGCTAATGCCTCTAGAGGCACGTGGACAAGGATGTGTCACAGTCCACTAGCTGTTGTAGCTACTAAATTGCTTGACACTGTCAAAGTGTGAAGTGTTCATGAGTAAATCAATTACAATTTTAGAAATGTAAGTAATAACTTTTTTTTTGAAACCATGCAATCCCATACTATCTGTCAGACGATCAGACATATGGGATCATATTACTGTAATGTAGCACTATTTTATATAGTCTTTATAGGCTGGAAGTAAATGACTGCTATAATCTTTACAGTCCGACAGGTTTGCACCATTTGCATGATATGGGTTAATCTTCTGTGCCACTTGAGACTCTGCATTATGAATATTGGGGGACATTTGAAAAGGCGTTAAGTCCAGTAGTATGTTTGCATCTAAAATCTATTTACTTTGATTCATGACACAGTCAATGAACTTAGCCACACGTTTTGAATATCAATGAAAACAATCAATGAAAACAATAGTCATTCATCTTTACAGTGCTATTCATCTTTACAGTGCTATATAAATAAAGTATATTATATTGAATAACACATTTTGCAGGGTGAACTGCTATGATGACGCCAAAACAGAAGTGTTCCTGTTTCCTGTAAATTGTTTCAACCTTAATTCCTCTGACAACAGGATAACTTGACAGGGACTGCAAGTCCTGGGAGACTTGGAAGATTGAGTTCTATTCTACAGTGCTTTGGTAGGCCTGATGGATGGTTTTTTAAGGACCACACATGTGTGTGTGTTTTAGCGGATGTGTTCAAATTCCCATACACCTGGGGCCACTTAAATGGACCCAGCTGACACCTGAAGACCATATGAAGTGTTGGGCAGCAGACAGGACCCCAGACAATAACAGTGAAAACTTCTAAATAAATCTGAGATTACAGTGATTGTTTTTCTTCACACGTGAAACATTATGCTATTGAACACTTTTATTGATCACACCTATTGATCTCTGAGATCAATAAATATAATCTTGACTTTCCTTAAGGTACCCCCTTACTTACATTTTATATTAAACGTAAAACAAATCCTTTACTGTTATACACTGATATTTGATTATAGCTCCATAAGATCAGAGCAGACAGTTGTTTTAGCACTCCCAAATTAGGTATTGTTCTCCAACTAATCTAATTTAATCAGAAATGACTATTATTCATTTCAACAGTAGCCTACACACAATAGTCTTTTCTACGACATTGCCATATGTTGGTCATATACTGCCCTCTGCTGCCTGCTTACTAAACATATAGCCTATGAAAAATAGCTTGCTATTCCATCACCTAAAATCACTCACCTTGCTTGTCACATTACGTCTACAATGCATGGAATAACTATTGCCATTCACGTAATTACATTTTGTGTATATTTATATAATGCACAAAGTGGATCTATTGTTTGTTTTTACTCTATCTGTCAAATAGCACCAAAACACAACATAGTACTATAGACTATAATTTAAATTGCAAACATTATTGTAGGCTATACAGTTTAATAGATTATACAAATATTAGCAACATGGATTTCTGCATTGGATTATGTAACCCACAATAGGCCTGTTGTGTGTGTGGTGTGAGTAGCTCTGCATGCATGATCAATTGGCAATCAGTAGAATAATGTTAATTTTCATATTTTAGCTCTACTCTATATTCTCTGACATATGATGAGTTATGCTAAATGTCTTTCACCACAAGGTGTCACTATGAAGATATTGAATCTGCCTACTTTGCATAGCCTACTACTAGCCACATACTGTATTTAGGCCTAGGCTACTTGTTTTACTACTTTTAAGAAATTATCGTAAGGTGTCATGATTATTTTTATGGAAATATCACTTGTCATTTAAGCAGCAAGTAGGCGTATTCAAATCTATTTTAGATAGCGTTGTTTTAGATAGGCATATCATATGCTATGCTGGTTGTCGATATTGTAACATTGTTCTCCTAGCAACCTTGCTTATTTAAAGTGAAGGAATCTACATATGTTAGGTGAATTGTTCACACAGAATTTACCAACCCGTCGTTTTTAATTAAGTACGCATTATTATTCCTATTCTTTCAAAATATAGCCAATAATTAGATTGTTCGAATAACATTTTGGGATTTCGTGTTAATCTCGCTCTGACGTCAACTGCAGCTGGAATTTGTTATGCGGCTGCGCACAGGGGTAGGAGGCTGGCTAGTCAGATGAGGTCTTTGTGTTTTGACCAGCGATGCACGTATTTACAAAGTCTGCTATTTGTTTTTAGTTAGTAGGTGATATATTTGTATACATAGTTTCTTATAAGGTATTATTCATTAAGCGAACTTTAAGGGAACTGACTGTCCTAAACGAAGAGTGGATTTCCTATGTCGGGTATAAACAAAACGCGAAGAGCTGATTTTAAGGTGGCGCGTCTATTGCAGAAGTGAATATTTTCGACCCGTATTATTATGGATAACGCTGCTCAGATTGCATTGTTTAACGATGGTAATCACTCAGAATCTCTGATAGGAGTCCTACTCCAGTGTTGTGTGCGATCATGAGAGAAGGCAAGTTGATGTCACGAAGACTGCCCTTGTCAAGTAAAAGAGGGGGTGAACTTTTCTGCTTCCCCTACTTGACAGAGGAGAAAGACCGCAGTAAACAACAGTTGCTGTATCTCCCAACCTGGTTGTGATTTTAGTATTTCGATTTGGACGTTTCTATTGCAGAATGGAAACAGTGGGGAAATTCGAATTCAGTCGCAAAGACTTAATAGGACATGGCGCATTTGCTGTCGTGTTCAAAGGAAGGAATCGGGAGGTTGGTGACGTCGTTGTTTGTGTGTGTGTGTGTGTGTGTTTGTTTTAATAATAATGTCACAATGAATGATGTAGCTCCGAGAAATGTGTTGTTTATTAAAAAGCCTATCTATCTTTTATTTTATTTTTTTATTAATTACTGTAGGTCTGTAGACCTATTTTTACAAGCCGTGCGTGTGTTTTCATTGTGCGACCTTAAGAGGCCTCTAGGCAGACATAGGATGCTTTTAGATACCAGTTATAGATTTAATGATAAAACCACTTTCTATTTGTTACCCTACTTAAATATAGAAAGTGTGTCGTTTTGTAATGCACTGCTGTTACACATAATTGTACATAATGCTGATTTTATGACCAAAGCTGCAATATGTAGCCTAGCCTACTAAAATGCACAAATTACCATCAATGAACATGTCAGGGCATGTCTCTCAGAGCTATATAATAGAGATATGAGTTTATAACTGAAAAATAATATAGTAGTATATGTGGTTGTATTTCTTCTGATGTAGAGTAGGCATATAGGTCATCATGGCCCATGGGTCAGTACTGAAGTTGCACCACACAAATATACTGTGGAAATGGTCTTTCTATCATACAATTTATAATATAAACCATTATGCTTCTGTATGACACCAAGATCTAATCACTAGGCTAGAACTAGGTGGTTTAAGTCTCCACAGTGCGCTAGTAAGGTCACAGTGACAAAGATATTGCACTGTACACATTGACATGTATATACACTTATCGCTGTTTTTTTTAAGTGTTTTCCCTTCCCCCATCCTCTAGAAACATGACTGGGAGGTGGCGGTGAAATGCATTAACAAGAAGAACCTGGCAAAGTCTCAGACACTGTTGGGGAAAGAGATTAAAATACTTAAGGTACATCTTGGGGAGTCTACAGTTTGTTCCATACAGCAGGTGGTTATGAATGTGGTTGTAAGAGAAACCAACAAATATTTGGTCAAGTATTAGAGAGACCTTAAGTATTTTGCTATGATGAACTGTAGACGTCAGTATGAGAAAAAAAAACGTTATACTTCAATACATTATAATCATATTTTAAATTTGAATGTTGTTATATTAGATTACTGTCTGTATCATATTCTTATTCTACTGTATGCATCTTTATTATACCTCCCTTCCCCAGGAACTTAAACATGAGAACATTGTTGCGTTACTGGACTTTCAGGTATGTAAAACAAACTGAATCAATTAATCGGTGTCTGACTCTGCATGGAGGTTAGTTGTTGTGAGGCCTACAGTAAATGTTTTGCTTACATGCATGAGCATCTTGTGTCTGCTTATCCTTGTCCACAATATAGAGCATACTATGTGGGCTAAGTGTTGTAACTGGCCCAGTGCTATAGAGGTTTAGTGCTTTATATCTACCTAGGGGTGTTTTATGGAGTTGCCTGGGACAGTGGGCTTTTTATCTATAGTACAGTGCATTGTTATGCAGGTGTTAGTTCTACCGTGCTGTTGATTTGTATGTCACATGAAACTTAGCTCTCACATGTATCAGTGTTGACATTTCATGTGCAGTCACATGCCATCTTCTTATTGGCCACATTGGTTTTGTAAGTCTTTGTGGGAAGTGTGTTTTTCCTAAACCTGTCTTGTTGTAGGGCTGCTCTCTTGTAAATAGAACATGAACACAAACCAGTTGTTGTCGTAGGAGTGTTTGTACGTGTTTTTTTTCTCCTGTGTCTGGATATCTTATTATTTACTAAAGGTGTCCATTTGCCACCAGCATTGACTTTCACATTCATTTCAGACTAGCTGTTTACCAAAAGGAAATTGTATGTTGTTGTATGTTTACAATTGTATTGATACATTACATTGCAATGTTGTTTTCCAAAGCAACCTTCAAACTTTAAAGTGAAGGACTCTTGCCACATCATTTTATAGAGGACCTTGATTTAGGTTAGCAGTTTATGTATCATAAACTGACCAAATATCTATCAGGGATCAATAAAGTGGCATCGTGTCTTTTAAATTTAAGACAAACCTATGATAGAGATGTGTGTGTTTGTTTGTGCTGGCATATGAACATATGTCATTACTTGTGGCATCCTTCTAAGCCAATATCACCTGTAGGCTTGAAAATGTAATATTGAAAGAAGCTAAATAACAATTAGCACCCACTGTGAAATTTCTGCACGTAGCCTAGTGACCAGGCGCTTATCTTCTGTGGAAACACCTGCCAGACTATTTAGACAGCAGGACCCTTTGCCCTCAATTGAACAAATTAACAACATTAAAGCACCAGGTGCTTCTTCTTTTTACGATCTGTCTCCCAGACTGCCTCCCACCTGTTGCAAAGAAGGCTTGGGATGAATTAGTTTGAGTCACATGACCAGGATAATGGTTTCTTTCTTTAGAACAAAGGGATACATCCATTTCCCCCACAGCTGATGCTAGCCATACATCATAGCTAGTGCTGTCATGTGCTCACATTTGACAAACACAATTCACTCTACTCTAATTGCAGTAATGTGTATTATTCCTGTCTCCAGGAGCACAGGCTTCTGGAGACACCTTGTGTCAATATGGGTATAGAAGAGTCATAAGAGCACACAGAGGTTGACTAACATGTGTTGTTGTTTTATAAGATGCCTCCTCAAGTACTTATATTTAAGTTTCTGCACTCCAAATCTATTGCACCTATATCTATTTTATACATGCATACAAACAAACAAACAAACAAACAACTGGTAGGAACGTGGGGGAGACCGTAGATAGGTGAAGAACAGTGAAAGCTAGTCTATGCTTAATGAGTTGAAATATCAGATGAGGCTTAAATGCACATTATATTATGCCTATTTGACCTTCACATCGGGTGAGGTTTAATAGTCTGTCTATCGTATAAGAAATCAGAAATCATGCTTTATTAATCCCCCTTAGGAGAAATTCATTCTCTGCATTTAACCCATCCCTGAAGGGAGCAGTGG
>JAODTR010074123.1:0-15440 GCA_025399935.1 Amblyopsis rosae | reverse complement strand
TGTGAGGCGTCTATTTCTCAAACTAGAGACTCTAATGTACTTGTCCTCTTGCTTAGTTGTGCACCTGGACCTCCCACTAGAATAGTAATTTACCATATTAACTATGTCTAGACTGTATTTCTGATTAATTTAATGTCATCTTCATTGAAGAAAACTGTGCTTTTCTTTCAAAAATTAGGAAAATTTCTAAGTGACCCCAAACTTTTGAACGGTAGTGTATATATATTCAATTTTATATATATATAAATAGTTATTTAATAATCAATGTAAATTATGAATGTTATGCCCCCACCCAAATAGTTACAATATTCGAGCTGTCTGGCGTTAACAGGCGACAGGTGCCGTGCCCATAAGTGATTGTCTTAGAAAAAGTAATTGCCGTCCGTCTGCAAATAATTTTATCTGGATAAAATTATTGGCTATAATTTCCAATGTGTAGGCTAATGCAAACATGTGTTTATTTGCTATGTCAAAATATCCTTTTTTTATATTTGGAAACTAGACTCTACGCTTTATATAGGCCTAGATAAAAAAATTATATATTTTTTAATTATACTTAATTTATAGTATTTCACATACTCTGTGACCTAGTTTATAATTAATCTATTAATTTTTACCAGTTAAAAATTTGAGAATATAATCATAAAATGTACTTTTTCATACGGTGATCGCTTTTTATCCGATCACTTTTTGGCACGGCACCTGTAGACGGCAAGATAAAAAAAGAAAGACTTTTTTTCCTTCTATTTTCTAGTTACCAAACTTAAAGACAGCTAAACTTAAGACAGTCCCCATCATGGGACATGGATATAATACAAACGAAGTGGATTAAATATGCTTACGTTACTCATTCAAGCAGATGCCGGTTTGAAACAACCAATTTTAACAGGAAACTATTAGCACTCGTTAATGCTGCTATTTTTAACCATGAGTTTAACACCTATATGCAGTGTTTTCCAAGAACGGGTTCCATGTACACAAATTGCCCAGAGCCAGAGGAAGAACCATACACCTTCCCTTTCACTTCAAGCACCTGCTTTGGTGAGTGCAAGCACAGCCATAGCCTATCAGGCTGCAAACACATGCTAAATCATTTGCCTCCCATTCACTACCAATATGGTGGTGGTATGAAGGTGCAAATAAAACATTAGCTTCCTGTGGTGAAGCAATTTAGCATAACTTCATATAGACTAAAGTTCAACACTGATGAACTTTGATCTAAATACACAGCCTCAACCAACATTAATGATGCTGTCTGGTTGACGTCACATCTGGCTGCAGTGTTGGCTATAGTTTTCTTAGTGAGGCAGGATGGAATGGAGTAGGCTTTGAGAATGAATTTCGCATAGGAAGGCGATGGTCCATTGCCTGCAGTTTTTGATTCACATAGCCTACACGTGACCGCAGCCTCACCCTCCTGGCTGCCGGTGAGCATTGATGATCATATGGATCAATTGGTCGACATTGTTATTACGAACTGCACAGTGCACACATGCTGTGTGTCACTACTACTATCAATCAAAACTGCACAAATAATATTCAGTGTGCTAAAATCACAAAAATAGGCTAGTGTTAAGGTAGTCTACCAGCATAATATTGTAGACCTATTGTCGTTGGCCTGTGTAATTGTAAAGATGCCGGTGATCACAAAAATGGTAACTACGGTTTGTAGCCTACTTGCACAAATAGCCTACTAAGCTACACCGTAGCTGTAATAGGCCTATTAGACAAATTGTTATTGCCCACCTAGTTTCATGTACAGTACGTTCACCCACACCCACATTGCTGGCTACTGCAATAATGTACTCTGTTAATTATTTGATTTACTGTCATGCTACCTTCTTGATGGCTGTTGCATCTCAAATGGTTAAAACCCTGTTGGATACATTAATGCAGAGTGTTGATCTAGTGCCAGACATTTTAAATGTGTAATAATAAAAATTATTTAAAAAACATCTGCATTTAAGGAACTGTGAGTTGATTTTTAATCATAAAACACATCCTACTAATCATTTGTTGTTTGGAACTGATACAACTGAAATGTGTTATGTTTATTAAGCTACTGTATATTTAATAAGGCAGTATAGATGAAATTGCATTCAGAATAGCATCTACGCAGAGAGGCTTTTGGACAATTAATATAATTACTTGTTTGACATTATTCCATGATGAAACAAACATCTAAATCATTGCTTGCCCTTTTCCACTCACAAATATTTACGCTTTTCTGCTTCATAGACTTTGGTGGGCATTACTACTAGCACGAGAATTCTACCATAACAATGGGCATGAGCTATACAGGACACCAGTTGCAATAACCCAAATGGTAAAGAAGAATCACTTCCTATACTGACAAACATTACTTAGGCCTAGCATCTGAGCCTGGGTATGGTGTGTAGCAGGTATTTATCTAGAGCAGATGTGTGTGTTCATTTGTAGCAGAGCTTTCAACCATTAGTGGTATTGGGGTCTGTAGGCAGAGACGTACAGCTCCAACTTAATGCTAGGCTCTCCAGGCCACTCCGGGGAGCAGCAGGGATATTCTGCCCGTCACTGCCTCCATCAAAAGCCATTTGTCAACTTTTTTAGTGCACATCAGTAGACAGAGCTGAGAGGCATAACCCGATGCCCCCTTTTCAACGACAGACGCATTGAAACGAGTGGAAAATGGTTCTGAACCGTGCAACAGTGAGACAGACATTATTCATATTTGCGTGTAAGAACTGTTTGTTTCTGGCACTGTTGGGATAGCTGGGGTGTTTGTATATGAGCTGGAAAAAGGTTTTCGGCCACAAACATGAGCTTCTACAGTATATAAGCTATAAGCCATTCTTTATTGTTTGTTTAGTTGTGGAAATACAGTAGCCTATAAGGGAATACAGCCTATAAGTTTGTTTGTAAATAATATATTATTTGAAAAAGAATAATACATAATTTACAATAAAATATAGAATAATGCCTATAATACATATATCAAGTAGTCACCAATCATGCTAAGGGTTTGACTAGGTTTGCAGTGTAATACAACCATAAAGGAAATAACCAGGCCGGTAATTTATAAAGACTGCATACGCGGATGAATGGCTCGTTAGAATCCTGATAACGAGCCATTCTTTTGAATCAGCTGTGTTGGAGCAGGGAGACATCTAAAACATGCAGGACGGTGTTCCCCGAGGACCAGGGTTGGGAAACACTGATCTAAACCAACAGGCGACTCATTCATTTGGTGTTTTACCCAGCAGTTACACCATGTAGGTGATATGCTAATGATGTAATTATATGCACTTTGGTTATGAAAATAGCAAGAGCAGTTTCAAATGATCTGCAACACATTTTTGAGTGGAAAGGACAATGTGTCTGTGGTGCTTTTAGTGAAATGTGAAGAAGCTGAACTGTATAGCAGATGTACCCTTGTGCAGTCTAAGGCATTGCTTTTTTCACAGTACAGCATTTTAAGCAATGTGGCAGATAAAGGCCTCCAAGCCTGGAGGCGTAACAGCTTCATACATACATTAAACAAAAAGAGTTCTGCCTTATTATGTGGCAACTGTATGGTTGCACTTTGTCTGTTGCTCCAATTCCTTCATCGCACATTGAGAGCATAAAGATTAATAAATTAACAGCTTTATAGTAGGACATGCCAGTCACAGTTAGCAGCGCCAGCTACGATCACAGCGTGAAGGGAGAGGACTTGGATTGTCAATGCCAGGCATGCAAACAGGAAGTGGAAGACCTCATACATGGTGTGCGCATGCTGCAAAAACACCCCACTGGGATCTCTACACTTTCATATGGAGGATTGTAATAATAGTCACACTCGCATTCAAACACACACACCTACAGTTTACAAGTGGCATTTCTGCCCCTGAAAATTAATACAGTAATAAATATATGCCAAGTTGATTCCCCAATAAATACAATTAGATTCAATTGCTGTTTCATACCCCAATATGTTGAATCAGTATGCACAGAAGACGACGTGATCTTCTGCTGAGACCTAGAGAAAAGAAATACAAAAAATCCAGTGCCCTAGGGAACAATATATATATATAAACAAACCAAAATCTGCAAATACGGTATATGTGACAGTTTTCTTTTTATTTATAGGTAAAAAGTAGGTTACGTTAACAGCAGGGAGGTCTTTCAGGTGTTGCCAAAAACAACAAATGAAGGATTTCCTCTCGAGCTACTTCTGTGTTTTGATGTTTACTCTTATTTTTGCTTGACTTGAATGCTGATAGACATCAACTATAGGAAAATGAATGTTAAAGTCTGTAGTTTATTTTTCCTACAATTGAAACAGTGAAGTAAAAAAGTACAATATGTTAGATTTTGAATCTAGAGAATTTAGAGGGCTTAAACATGCTTGCCCCAGGGCCAGACATAGCCTGTTATAGACGAGTGTTGATTATGTTGAATATATGAGTACATTAACACAACAACATAAAGATTGACTCCTAATGAGTTTGAAGGGTTTTTTGTAGCTACAATTACATATAACATGTACTGTCAGTAGAAATTAAAGGTATAGTAAGCCATTCTGTAGAAAGCATGTGGACAGTCGAAATTAACTTTTTCAGTAACCGGCCAAGTTGGCTGGTAGATCAAAAAAAATTACAAGCATTTTTGTTACCGGTCAAAATAATACAATGTCACTTTTGTGTCACATACTGTAGCCTACTGTATTAATTATGTGTCAGTATTTCATTGGAATAATAACACGACAGCACAACATCACCACTTCACAGATAGGCCTACCTACCTCCATTATAGACTACTTACTGTTGTCAGCCACATACAACTATGTTATCTCCTAACCTCCAATGCTCACATTATAGTTGCAGTGCTTCGCCCTCGGGTTTTTATTTTTAAAAGGTTTTCAATCCTTTAATATATTGCCACTGCTCTAATTTAGGCTGGCTGGTACCATTCACATTTGAACCGGTACCCAACGGCAGAGCATATGAGCGGAGTGGAGCGGTGAGAATCTCAGCTCCTCGCTCACGAGAGCTGTTCACCCCTCCGCTCCCCCCGCTCAAAGCCACACCAGGCTGGTCCGCTCATTATCGCTCAGCGCTCAACGCAGTCTGCATTGCGCCCTGCTAAAATTGCCCCCCCCCCCACTCGCTCCAAAAAACGGAAAAAAATGATGGACGCACAATTTAAATTAAACTAACCATATATCAGGCCTACTTTCAATTACAAAACTAAATTGTTTGAATATTAGGCTATATCCCTTTACACTTTTGTTACAAGTTACCGTAGCCTATTCATTCATGCATACTTGCTAACCTTTTGCTTGCTTCCCAGTGTATTCACGTAGCACTTTCGTGTTTTTGAAAGGTGAACTCCATTATTCATATTTTGACTGAAAATAGTCTACTGTTGATGACTGTGCAAGACACATATGGATTCTGGGCCAGGCTTGAGAATGCTTCAGACTTGTGGTGTGAGCAGAGCGAAATTGGAGCGGGACGCAGGGCGACGCGCCGTCTTTTTCAAAATGCCGCTCTGGCCAAAATCCGCCCGCACATTCCTGCTCCACTCCGCTCACATGCTCTGCCACAACGGTACCTTTTTTATACTTTATTCTCTCTGGCATGCACGATTGTGTCGGCTACAGTATTTCTACAGGATTCAAATTTGCGATGTTTATAAATACACATTTTTTATGCAAAACCTATTTCACAAGTAGGAGGTTGGTGTAATTAAGATATTCCCTAAAGAAAAAAGAAATATCTCTTGAACATTAACTATAAGACTACTTCAAACTTGTTATTTAGACAATGGATATTTCCTCCTGTTGTTCAGACGTCGCAAAACTACCGCCCTTGCTCTCTCTGATTGTCTATTTTCGCTGTTATGTTACGGAATGATGAGATGGCTGGTTAAGACAAGAAAGCTCAGGTTCAGAAAGCCAATCAGAGATAGAGTAGGCGCGGGTCTTCACGGAATATGTGTGTGTCAAACTCAACATGGACAACATGCTAGTGAGAATTAGTGAGTGATTTATTATATACCTATTTTGATTCAAACATTTACCCCGCCAGTGGGGGGGATAGTCTCTGAGATTTACTCGCCAAACGGAACATCTACCCACATTTGGCCCTTGGGGATGTTAATTTTGGACCCTGATTGTTGATATTTTTACTCGATCAAAACAAAAACAACTCTCCCTTCAATTCCATATGGTGCTCCCTCAGAACCTCCGCCCTACACATTGGACATGCATTGTGAAGGCTAGGATATTGTTGTTGTGTGCAGTCTGCACATATTGTGTTTCTACTTAGAGAGCCAGGGCTGTATACAAAGATTATTTCTGTGTAAAGTATGGGATTATTTTATTAGCATGCAAAGAGAATGTTAAAAATCTATTGGAAAATAGTAAGGAATACATAGTGATGCATAATTACCTCGGCAAACCTGTGTAGATAAATGACACTATCATATTATATGCTATCTGAAATCCGCTCTTCCTCATATCCTGTAGGCCCATGTAAACATTTTATTTTAGCATGCACTTCTGAACTAAAGGCTAACAACCATGGATTTACATTGATCTCAATAAATATTTGGGGGGTTTTATACAGTATACTGCAGAACATTATACATCATCTCTTTGTGCCTGTCACAATTGAACTATAAAAACCCTTAAATTGTGAAGAAGCACACCTGTGAGACAAGGATGAAGCTATTACTGAAGGACTTCTACTTCATCTCGAACTAAGCCATTTATCATAGACCTTAAATACAGTTCACTGGGAGCATACATTTAGGTAGCCCACAACGGGGATTGCACATCTTACCGCAATGGCGCCGCTGAAGCTAATATCTCCCCTTCAAGGATCCATACTAGGAACGAGACACATTATCACGTGGGCAGGCCTTAGCCCCCCATGCCTCCGTTAATCTACTCCTCAGCACCCTCTCTGCACATATAGCACTGTTATCTAACTAACGCAGAGGGAGGCTTATAGCCGAGAAAGCAGGTGGACCTGTAGTTTGATTATAGTGCACTCTAAATTACACTCTTTGAGGGGAATGAATAGTAGCTATACCCAGAATAGCATAAAGATGGCTATCTGCTGAAAATGAATATATGGAATGTCAGGAATTTAGGTACATGCCTCAATTGTGCCCCATAAACCCAGAGTTTGCTCATAAATTCTGCCAGACGCAACTGTGCAGTACAGATTATGTGAGCCTATGAGAGCTGTAAGGGGAGGCGCCTAGAGGGCAGTGGGCGCCACTCAGTAGTCCGGGAATTGGGAGGGAGGGGAGGTGGTGATTTTGAATCCTGATTTCAATGACAATTGAAGACAAACCGATGAGCCTGCCCTGGAACTACTGTACATTAGTAACAATACGGAAGTGTGTTGGCACGTTGTGTTGCATACGGCAGCAAACAGCATGTCTTCGGAATGGGATTCATGGTGCAGGTGTGATGCACACCATGTATTCAAGGTGCAATCCTTCAGACCAAAGAGAGGAAAAAAGAATGGACAAGAAGACCGGTTCCTTCACAGAGAAGCAATTACAGGAAGCAATAACTGCGTAGAAGTGCATTGAACAGAAGCAATTTTTGCTACTGCTCTCCCTTTGGCAATCCACTTGTTCTCACTTTCACAGACACAGAATGAGAGAGAGAGAGAGAGAGAGAGAGAGAGAGAGAGAGAGAGAATAAGGGGGTTACAGTCTCGAAGGTCTCATCACTTCTTTCTCTCCCGGTTTGCCATTTCTCATTACAATACTGCATTGTTTACTTTCTACAGATGTGGGTAGAAAATTGTGAAACAAATAGAAGCAATTTGGCCTTGCTATATACTGCTGAGGGTGTATAGAAGGGTCAAAGTAAAGGTCTGACAAACGGTGACCCACTTCCACAGAGTGTTGGGGTTATCTTCCTTAATTTAAGGAGGGTCCAATGCATCAGGATTGGTCCCCATTAAAAAAAGACAGGACGAAATATTGGACAGGGGTGGGATAATTTGGGAGCTCTGGTGAGTGAAAAATAGACAAAACGTGATAAAATAGAGATCTAAAGTACTGTAAAAGGATTAAGATTAAGACTCATGCATATATGATTTCTGGTTAAGTATAATTTTACTGTGTCTTTATATTTCACAATACCACCCGTCCTCCACCTTAACTTTGAGAGGGCCTCAAAGAATGTATAATAGAATTATAGAAAATCCTGTGAGCTGGCATCTTCTTGCAGCCTGCAAGTAGCTAGTGACCAAGCTGCTCACAGGGAAACTGCATTTTGTATAGCTCAGGAGCCCAATTATCTAGGTTGGTTTAACACATAATACATTTGATTATTAGAGGCAGTTGTAAGAAGAGTTAGAAACTATTTTGTGCTTGTGTACATCTTTTAGGCTCAAATCATAAAAAAAGGACTGCAATCAATCCTTTGCTATATGCTCTAAAAACTTGCCAAGCATGTGCACAGTCAGTAACATTACTAGCTTGCTGCTGATTGGAGCAAATGCCAATGTTACTACTGACCCGTATTTCATGTCTATCCCATACTCAGGCTTAAAATGTGAGACAGATCTATATATATATATATATATATATATATATATATAGAGGTAAAATAACAATACAGCATTATCTTCACCTCAGGCCCTCAGGCTTGTTTTTATGAAAGCTAGATGTTTGTACCTCTACCTGTGTTCAATTCATGCCCTCTCACTAGTCTGTATCTTACTCTCGTTTTCTCTCTCTTCTCTAATGGCTTAAGTCTTCCCTAGAGACACGATAGCTTGGGATGATGCTTTTGTGGATGGCTTTAGAGACGCTGAAGGTCTTTCTTGTCATGGGAACAATATAAAAATGATAAAGCTAGCTTTTCAGGGCTTTCTTGATGTATTTCATTTTGTCGAAGCGAGACGACTGCTTTTTGCTTGTGCATGGCTGTGGTCTGTGTTTGAAACACATTTACAAGATGCCTCTCATAGTTACCTCATTCTTTATTGTTTTTGACCGTACAGTCATGCAATGAATCTTTGTTCACAGGCATAAGTATTGCTTCTTGCCTAATGACTCACATATCAGATATGATAAACATAAATGTAAGTTGCCAAGAGGTTTTACTCTATTTTCTACGTATGTAGGGTTCACATAGCCCAATATATCAGAGAGGCAATTATTAAAGTCATCCCTGAGTTCTAGTTCACAATTTACTATGCTTATGCTTAACAACGTGGTTGCCTTTGATGAGATCCTTTTTTGCAAATGATAGTAATTATTCAGTAATCACACTCTCACCAAGAGAATGTTTTAATGAGCCACATTGTGAAATAATTGGAGGTAAAATGTCCAATTTGGAATTGGAACCCAACAATAAGGCATTCTATTTAATGTTTTTACATGATCTCATTTCCACCCTATTTTTGTCACAACTATATATTGTTTGTTATTTTCATAAAACTAGAGAATATTAGATTGTGTAATGTTACATTATAGGGAACAAACAAAACAAAAACTTGTGTTAGGCATGTTAACTAGGTTTTGTGGAAATGGATCCATCCATCTATCCGTCACCATCTTATCCGGAGTCAGGTCACGGCACCAGCACACCAGCCTGGAGTAAGGCTACTCTCTCAGAGTCACAGGCTTGTGGAACAGGAAGTACGGCAGCAAGAGGAGGCAGCAAGGTGTGCAAAGGCCGTCTCTCAGGCAAAGCCAGGACAATGAGATGGCATGGGAGGTAGCAGTAGAGTAGAGAAAGATTTATTGGAAATAATTATGGGAAATATTTAGAGCAAGATTGACCATCAAGGCTGGCTATGATGTCCTGCCAACTCCCAAGAATCTCAGAAAGTGGTATGATGAAGACTTCATATGCTCTCTCTGTCCAACTCCAGCAACATTTGAACACATCCTGGTGAGCTGCAAGAACAGCCTCACCCAAGGCCGTTACACCTTGCGGCGCAACCAGGTGTTACAGTGTCTTGCAGCAATTCTGGAAAATGTGCGGATGAACATCAATGACCTTCCTCCCTCTGCATCCCTCTGGCCGTCAAAACAGCATTTGTCCGGGAAGGTGAAAGCCAGGCCTGTTACATCAAGACCAAACACTGGGCAGCTAGGTGGGGCACGCGACTGGAAAATGGTGGCAGACTTAGGCCAGAGACTCTGCTTCCCAGCTGAGATGGTGGCAACCAACCTAAGACCAGACCTGGTGTTCTGGTCTGGGATATCATTGAGCCAACAGTACCCTGGGAGGATGGAGTGGAAGAGGCCATGAGCGCAAAAAGCTGACAACAGCGTGGTTGGAAAGTGAAGGTTGGTCCAGTCGAAGTAGGCTGCAGAGGGTTCGTGGGCGTATCGACATCTAGGCTACTTTGGGAGGTGGGAGTGAGAGGGAAGGGACACCGGCAGGCAGTTAAAGACCTGTTCAGAGCTGCTGAAGATGGTAGTCAGTGGCTCTGGATGAAGAGAAAGGACTCCACCTGGGGCCTCAAGTGAGTAGATGGCAGCTAGGGGGTGACTCCCGGATGCCGAAAACCACTGCTGAACATTCTGGAGGTATTGTTGGCCTGTCAGCGAAACATTGAGGAAAGAGGGCGCCCACTTGATAACCCGGAAGGTGCCATCACTCACTTGACCACCCCACAGTATCTGGGCAGCAAGGTTCATATGTGCAAAACATGGGATACTAACATCTAGTCCTACATAATAGATCAGATCATCTGGTGGTGAACCAGTGACTGCTGTGAAAGCGCAGCTGACAACTAGGGAAAGACCTTGTGACAGCATGGAAAGACAGCTGTCAGGAGGGAACAGACCCCAACGGGGCTGTCATGGGCTAGCTACCTGTGACAGCGGGATCCAGCACATAAGGTGATTGGGTCCCACCGACTTTAGGCTATGAAAACTAAGAAAAAAAGAAGAAAATACCCCCTGGGTCAGCGAGAGTGGGGGCAGAAGATGAGTCATTGGCAGATAACCCGGTAAACGACACATGAATGGAACAGACAACGAGTTTGATGATCAGCAGCACACCAGAGCCTGTGATAGCTGCAGCAGGACAGAAGCTTGAGAGTTGCATATGTGGATGGGCAAAGGTTACTTCCATTAAAGGGCTTAAGATACATCAGGGCAGAAAAGGGTGTCTGAAGAAAAAGAAGCAACAACAGGGACCTCACATTGACAGCTACTTTTTGAGGAGCAGGTCGAGTCAGTCAACTGAAGTTCAGCAGCAGGAAAAAAAAACACAGTCTGCAGGACATCAATAACCCTGTTCCAGTGGAGAAAGAGACAGACACAGGAAAGCAACCTGAACCCAGCCCATTGTGATCCGCAATTGAAAAGAAGATGCAGGGGCGAAAGCCACTGATAAAATTGCCAAAAGCCTGTGAGAAGATATTGTGGGAGGAGGTCAACGTCGACCTTTGTAACACCTTAACATGAACATGAACATGTTCAGAGGCACCACTGTGAAAAAGTTGGAGAGAATGGGGGAGGTGTGCTACAACTAGGAGTGGAACGGTTCGGGTCTGTAGAGAATAAGAAAAGGACACCAGCAAGTCCCATCCCATGACCACCCCACAGTATATTGGCAGCAGAAAATGGGATACAAACATCTAGTCCTACATAATAGATCTACCATTCTCATGATGTCAAGTTTTGAGTATGTTTCTTTGACAGTATTTTGTGTTGGCCTAGATGAATAGCAACAGTTATGTTGCAGATGGTAATCTGACAAGAAACAAATAGTACATTTTAAAAGATACATGCAACTCAGGAGAACAGTTGTGTATATATCCAATGAGCGTTTTGTCAACATGTTTTGGCAAGCACAATATAAATTTGTTGTCTACAACATGCTGATGTTGTAGAGGTGGCTTGCATGTTGATTAACTAAGTACAACAATGATATTAGAAATGATACAATGTACTCAATGTATTTTTTAATGTATAGTCTGATTTAGTCAAATACAAATGTTTGGAAATGTCTGGATGCCTTCTTTAGTGAATGGCATTTGATTTTACAAACGCACCTGTTCTTGCTGATTAGACCTCTTCTGGTTTAAGTTGGGTAGAGATATGCTCCAAATTTGCTGATGTCAGCTGCAAGAACCAATTATGATCAAGTCAGTTGTCCAACCCTACAGGTGCAACACAATTGACAGTGTTGGAGAGTCAGGGAGATGTAAATCTAACTGAAACAGTATGTAAAGGCCGACTAAGTCCTGAGAAGAGGTCTAACAGTCACATTAGATCATAACACCTGTGTGGGTTGAGGAACCAGAAAACTTGTTTCTTTTTTTGCTGTAGTTGCAGAATTCATTTATGGGATAATTATGCTATTTAGTATACTGTAGTTCATACAATTGCAATAAAAGTAAATTAAAAGCAAGGCTTTCCCTACAATCTAATAAAAAAAAATAATTAGATGTTTACCAAAGTGCAGACAACAGTGATAATTTAGCCATTACAGAGTACATCTGCCCTATATCCCTTATTGCACACTGTATTGATGTAGAAAACATGCACAGACTACTATTGAAGGATCTTATGGCAGTTTTGCAATTATTGCCTTTATAGAGTCCTCAGTTTGTTTAGTAATTTCTTTGTTTGTCGTAGACCATAATTTATAGGTGGAATTTTAGTTTTAATCTTTTCAGGAAAAGCTAAACATTACAGATGAGGGTATATCAATTCCCACAATTGATATAATTCAAAAGACAGCACAAACAGGTATTCTCAACCATCTAATACCATTGAACGGTGCTTCCTTTGTGTCTGAAAGGATGCAACTGGCACTGTATATAGACAATATTGCACATAATATGGCCTATAGCAGTCTGGAGTGTGAGATTTTCACTGGGACTGGGACCAGTTTGATTACTCATAGGGTCTATCCAGTTAAGACAAGGTGATTGATTAAGATTAGGCATTAGATTCAAAGCAGTTAGGATTAAAGCAAGTGGACAGGTCAGTCAACCAGCCCACTGTACTGTATAAAGTGTTACATATTTATCAGTGTCTAACTCAATTCCATATCCACTAATGTTTAACAAAGTTGCAGATACAATACAATGGATGGAGTGCCGAATAAAAACAAAGCTACAGTATAATTCAAAGGAAATTCTTATTTAAGGCCAATCACAGGGAACAGGATTTACAATGTATGGCAACTCGTTTTCTTTTTAATTAGTTTTTCCTCAGCACTTTGCTGCTGACCAAATTAATCTATGGGCAGGCCTTTTGCACTTCCATGTGTGTTTTCCATTCAAAGCATTACTAATGATCCATTACATGCCCATCTGTTCTTTAAAACTACACACACACTATCTCCCTATGAACCGCTTTCCATTGTGATGTTGCGCAGAGCCAATGCATTAAAGATCACATTGGGACTCATGACAAGTCAGATCTTTGATGATATATACCTAAAAAAGGAAACCTAAATATATAAATCCTAATTCCTTTATGTGCCGATTGCACATTCCTTCAGTAAAATCCAGCTCAACACTTCTGTTCTTAGTTTATATATCCGATTAACTGTGAAAATAACCCTGTGATGATCAATGTAGGCTAGCTGTTGATGACACACTCAGGAACATGTCATTCTCTTACATAATGGAATTCAAACTAGAAATGCACAATAACAATTTTAACATGCTGTTTCTATAATATAAACTGCCCTCCCCCCAGCATGACTCAGGGTGCCGTGAGAACATCTTGGCAGCCAGTTCTGCAACACACACTTTGTGGTGCCATCATGTATTGTCGTGATAGGTGTAGTTTTTATTAGTGGATTTGTATACATCAGTATATTTACACTGTAAAATGTTAACATTTCTTTAATTAACAAATGTTAATTTACCTGCCTGTAACATATATTCAAAAATATGTGTAGTTAATGATAATGCTGAGAATACTTGATACATGCTCACTCACATGATGTTGAGACTATATTGTTATAACACACAGCTTTGACATTGTACATTTTGGCATTATTGTGTTGCTTTTGTGCGGTCAATGGTAAGGGAGGCTTTTATAGTAACACGTTTTGCCTGAGGTTTGTTTGCAAAACCTTTTAAGAATGAGGTCACACCCCAACACTTGTTTATCAACCAGGATAAAGTACAGTATGTGTAGCAAATCATGGCAACATGTACACGATACCAATGTGTCCTGTACAAACAGTACACGACACATCCACTTCAGAAGTGCCGGTATGAAATCTTTAGGGTCTTTTAGCGAAATATTGATGTATCAGCTTTTTGGCATGACCCTCGTGAACTGTGTGATCTAAATAACAACTCTTTTGTCAAAAACATTTTCACAAATATCCTTTCAAGCTATTTTCATGCATAAGCGGTGTCTGTTTCAGATTCAAACATGATAGCTTTACTATATACATATTCTACAAAACTATACAGTATAATTTAATGTATATCTTTTTACTTTTGTCATACAGTATTTAGCATTTTTATGATTATTGTGTGTTTCACAATGAAACATTTCTGTCCCTGTCTCACCTCTAGGAAGCACCGACCATACACTAATCCACATTGAAGCGATATAGGAGCCTAACCTTGCCTATACAGCTTTAATCTTCCAAATGCTGCTTGAGGATTTAAATTTCCTCCCATCAATCTCCAGCAACGGTGCTGTCTTGATTAATGGTGCCCATCTATCATGGCGCCATGTGGTGCGCAGGCCTCGCCCCGCCAAACAGCTTTGCTTTAGAATAATGGGTGCACTCCATCGCAGTCTTATACCATGCAATGATTGTGCATCTTTTTGAGCTATCCGTCAAGCCCCCTCTGTCAAAGGGACAACAGGGGACACCGGGGGTTGGAAATGCAGCATGCTGTTTCGGATCTACCTGTATGCTGTGTACAAGAATAGTCTATTATTGTGGGATTGTGCTGATTGATGAACACAGATCATTTCAAACAGAGATGACCTGGTCTTTTTCTCTCTTAATCTCTACACACAAAAGCTTGGAGCCCTTAGAGACATTCTGTCTGCCATTAATAACCTTGACAGGGACTACACTGCCGCTAATGCTGACTCCAGGTTCTGCGCTAGCATTTTCATCTCAAACTGGCCTTTATTAATATTCCTCAAGTGCATAATGGCAGATGACGACGATGACTTGCATGAACACATACAGCATGTATAGTTTAAATTAAACATGTTGCTTTCTATGTTGTTAACCTAGTCTCAGCCTCTTCCGTCCATTAGCACTACATCACATAAGCAACCCTGTGCTGAACGTCTGATGCATATACCCCTGTAAGCTCGTCATCGGCTCTCGGACGTCTCGGAAGTTTGGAAGTGATACTGACAATTTCCAGTAGCATCCGGTGCGATGCTAGTGCAATGATTTATTTACTATCCATCCATCCATCCATCTTCTCCCGCTTATCCGGAGTCGGGTCGCGGGGGCAGCAGCTTCAGCAAGGGACCCC
>JAODTR010074112.1:0-15440 GCA_025399935.1 Amblyopsis rosae | reverse complement strand
CCTTCCGGCTCAGCTCTCTTTTCGTCACAACGGTGCGGTAAAGTGATTGCAATACCGCTCCCGCTGCTCAGATTCTCCGGCCAATCTCTCGCTCCAATGTCCCCTCACTTGTTGGAGGTGGAGTCAAGTACTGTAAAGATGGCGTCCCCAGAGCCAGCCCAGCGCGTGTAGTGTTTGTCCATTTATATATACAATATATGGAGTATACCTGCTTCAGTCTGATACAGTCTGATAGCTACCCTTGTCTAGTCTGACTCTGAACCTATATATGTATTATATATTTTATCTCGTCCAGCACTATGGTCAACCACGGTTGTGCTATATACTGTAAATAAACTTGACATTGAATCAATGTCACTCACAAAAGGAGTTTCCTTCTCGCAGAATAGAAAATGTATTTACTTTGAATTAAAAGGCCCACCTGTGCAGTTAGTTGAAGCTATTATATATGACTTTTGGTCACTAGATGTCATCATAAAGCACCAGCGTCTCAGACCAAAACAAATGCTTTATGGTTCTCACACACACACACACAACGTAAATGGCATGCACACATGGCCAGACCGGCTGAAAGCCAAGAACATATTACAACGCACACAATGTAACATTACTCCACGATATCTCTCATAGAAAGTAGTTTCTTTCTGTAATGTTTAATACCATAAAGAGCACCTTTACATAACTTGGCAGTATTTGTCTGGTCACAGGCCTCTGCTACTGTACCTTCAAATAAAAAGCAAGTTTGTCAACACTGACGCCACATTCGAGTACAGGAAGCCATCAGATAAGGTGGTTGTGTTTACATTACTGTAAGCATCACAATGCTGTCTGCAGTTAAGTGGAAAAGCCGACGTGTATGCATGAATAACAGATTAGGGCTTGAACACTGTAGAATCTAAACAATAATAATACAAGCATATTTTTAACATTTAAACTATTTTCATAAAGTGCTACAAAATTATTACATTTGCATTACAACCCAACTATGCCATTGAAATAATATCCCATCACCATATACTATTTTAATAGCAAGAAATCTGCACTTGACTTTGCCTCCTGGTGATATAATTATTACTATTACCAAGCTTGTGTAGCAGGTTATTATCAGAATGCCGGGCTTGTATTTGCCATCTCACTTTTATAGCCGAGCATAATGATATTCTGTCAGATAGAGTGAAAAATTAACAGTCTAGTAGGCTAAGCTACAGAGCTTCAATGCAGAGTGCAAACACCTCGCTAATGCCTGGGGTTATAGCTATGAAACAGTATACGAACCCGTAAAGACAGAAAACAAAGATCATGTGTATATGATCAACAAAATATGGAAAATAATCTAGCCTACATGTTTTATGATGGATGGAACAAGATGAAAGCTGTGATATCTCAATAACAAATATGTATAATTCCATCATAAACAATGCTTTACACCAACAACAACACAAAAATATGTTACATGTTTTAAACATGTAGACAGATTCAGAAGAAGATAATCTATTTTATTCTACATGACATGCCACATGGGGATTGCCAAGGTTACAAAGGTTAGTGTAGGGATATACATGCAGTTCAATACATTCTGTATTCAGGCTAATCTTTAATTCACTCATAATGTGTATCTGCTGTCTCTTATAATTAGAAAGCTTAAAGGTGCATTCAGCTTTTGCAAGCTAAATGCTAAACTAATACACTTTTTTGTCAAATTCAACAAATATCTCCTCGCATTTCAGGCTACTATCAGTACAACACGGATTGGTCAGTTCAGTTGCCTCAGTCGCAAGGATTTCAACCGCTCCAGACTGATTCTCAGGGCAAAGTCAAGCTGGAGCTTGTGACATCATCAGAATGATTTTGCGAGGCTATACAGACACAGTCAGTGCTCAACAACAGTGCAGCTGTATGACAATGTAGGTCATTGTGATTAAGTTTCCAACTAAAAATGGTCAAAAGGGGAAATCAATATGTAATTGCGGGGCCCGACAGGAGTGTCGGGAGTTAATATTGTGAACCGCACGGCCCGGCGGTGGCTGCCTAGTAAAGGGATTAGCCTCTGCTACCCTTAAGTTCTCACTTTATAATTGTCTTTGAGCGGTGATGAAGATCACAAGCCTTTGGCCTGCTCTCTCGACCCCATCGCAGAGATTGAAAATCAATATGTAGACGAGTTCTGTCCCTCTGTGACGTCAGTGGTGAGGAGATATTCAGAAAGCCCAACGTCCCGAAAGAGGAGCTCGTTGCAACTCCAAGGTTAATGGCTGAAGCTATACCGCAGTAATCTCCCTTAAAAAGGGAGCCGTCGCGGGGCTAATCAAGGCCTTTTGTGGACGCTTCTTGTTTTTGCTGATCCATGGCGTCCGCTCAACCCTCCGTGGGATTCCATCAAAAGCGCCAGGGGTAATGTGCGACAATGTGCACTTTGTTTCCGAGGCGACGATGAATGGGGGGGGGGGGGGCGGCTGAAAGAGTCACGGCCTAACGCGCCATCCTCCAGAGCCACGCGCTTATCGGGGCTAATGGAGCCAGAGAGGAACAGGACGTTATTTATTATCTCGTATTGTTGAGATCCTTTTCAAATGCGCATAGGAATGAACTAAGGCATTTCCTTTATCCTGCTCATTGTTTATGTTTATGAAGTACGACTCTGCACGTTACGGCTGGCTGCCCAGACGGGCCGGAGTAGAGAGGAGTGTCGGCTACCCAGCACCGAAGAGGGGGAGGGGGTAGTGCATGCACTCTCGTCTTCGTAACTCGGGTTTCAGCCACAGAGACGGCTGCACCGTAGAAATCTGTACGACAGTGCATGGCAAAGTAGGTCATTGTGATTAAGCTTCCAAGTAAAAATGGTCATAAGGGGAAATTAGTATGTGACTGACGTCATGACTTACAAAAGCGACAACGTCAGATTAGAAGCGGTGCTGCGCTGTACATGCAGTATAGATGATCCACTGACACTACCTTGAGAACGTAAGGCATCTTGTGGTAGACAACATATTCCCTTTAGTAGTACCTTGAGTCATTATTTACAAAAAACAAAAACACCACATATATATATATGTGTATATATGTGTTCCATGCACATTTGTCAAGTCAGGAGGGCCACATGCACTCACGTCTTCATAATGCTGGTTTCAGTCACAGACAAATCGGGGAGTGTACCACTAATCTAGTGAAGCCCAATAAATCGTTTGATAATGAATAGACAGTGGCGTCAGTATCTTATAGCTAGTTGTACATGCAGGTACAGTATACTGTAGCACTTATTCTAATATAGTATAACAACTTTATAATAACAATATTGCGTTTGTAAATAATGTCAATGCCTCACCTATAAATGTAAAATGCATGCACAGTATAGCACTAATTCTAATCTAAAATCATTGCTTTCGTAAGTAATCCTCTTTGCCGCACTTTAGGGTGTTTCATTACTTTGTGGGACATATTCCCTTTGTCCCTGCGATAGGAATTACACTGGTGTAGTCTGTGCCTTTTTGGTGTCAGGAGCTGTGGCAGAAATTCAAGGTGTAGACTGAAGCAGAGCCACTTGAAATGAGTTTGACTGACCCAAGATGACAGCACACAGTCGGCTTCAAAATGAAAGAAATGAAAAGAAAGAGTAGAGCTTATTGGATGCATTGAATCATTTTACTTTGCAGCCAGCCAAAGGGATTGGAGCGTGTGGCTGGACTTTGCTTCACAGGGCGTGACGCACTCAAACGCAAACAAAACACAAACTCTCCATCTTGAAATGTGCTGCAATCCCCCCAAAAAGAACCCTCAACAACATCCATGCAGTTTATAAGCATTGTTCAAACAAGGTGAAAGTACCGTCATTGTATGCCATTGCAACTGTCCATCTGCAGTTAGACCTGTAGAGGTGGCTGAGTAATTAAGTTAATGTTTCTCATTTCTAATAGTTTATTAAACATATTTGTACATTGTTGTATTTAGTGCTGCATTGCAATGATAGATATTCTTTAGATCATTTTTTTCAAAAGCAATCATATCAAGTCCGGAACAGCAATTACAGCATCTACCAACTTAGACATGACAAGATGGAAACAGAAAGAAAGACAATCGGGTGATTAGATGAGATATTATGCGTCCCTACATATACTATGGACATACATTAATATTGTGACATCAGTTAATCAGGAGCGTGCTGTAATCTTTTAAATCCAGCCTACCATTACATGAATGAGCCCAACAATGACTTTCTTTATCAGGAAATATATGTTAATGGCCAGATGATAATGGAAAATGAAAGTTGTACAGATTAAACATAAACACGCCTTTAAAATATAAATTACAGTAATAACTTGTCTTCTCTTTACAACTAAACCTTTTCCCTAAAGTAATGCCCTGTGTGTCATATCTTGCGCCTATTGTGCAGAAAGTGTGTTTATATGTTCATCACCGACCGCAACAGTAGGCCTATGGAACACTATAGCTGCACTTTAGCTGTTAGTAAGTCAAACACCTGCGTGTCTTGTCTTTACAGACGCTAGATCAAGTTCGCAGGTTAACAACCACTGTTAATGCCTTGGAAATATAACCCAAAGTACATTTTCAAAAATGTATATCTTTGAATCCACTACAATAACATCAATATTTTTTGTAACAAATATTTTAACCACCTCAAAAAACATATCAAGGTCAGTACAGTATGTAAAAAAAAAATACAAACTACTTAACGACTCAAATGTAGTCCTGGCCAGCACCTTTCAGAGTTCAGAGTGCATGTTCCTTCCTCAAAAGTGTGTTTATTACTAGGCTGACAAAGGCTGATGAACCAGCTCGACTCCTGCCTTTTCATCAATGCTGCCTCTTTCAAGGACTCTCAAGGCCATCGTTCACATCTGTCTACATGGACATACAATATATGAGGATATTTGTTCGTAACATTTACATTTAACATTTACATATTTTAGCAGATGCTTTATCCAAAACGACTTACAAACTGATAGTCCACAGCAGAAGAGATCATACCAGTTGTCGTACGCAGGCAACATTCTGTTAGGATAACAGCAGCATCTCATTAGGGCTAACTATGTTCTATTTGCAACATACATTATTGTAATATACCAGGGTATTTACAACATGTATACAATTGACCAGGACATAGGAAATAAAATAAAAAATATACATACAGCTCTGGAAAGAACTAAGGGACAACAACAGGCATTTCTCTGTTTACACATTTCTATTTTATTTACATGTAATATAAGTTTGTTTTTTGTTTTTTTTTACTTTTTTTTAACATTTACAGTATTTTTAAAGATGTACATTGGTCCTTTTATTCTATCCACAGCTATATATATATATATATACACGCACACATACATGCATACAGTACATATATACATAAACACACACACGCAATGCGGACGATGGCTTAATATACAGTAGGCATCAAAAATGCTTTTTAGATTCGAATGTTTCCGTTAAATGTATTTTGTGAATACATCATCGTAACACATTCTAACAAAAGGTTAAGGTACAGTATGTACTATATATATATATATATATATATATATATATCCACTCAAGCCTCAGGCACAAAGTAAATAGAACTAAACTGGTAGATGAATTGCACAGATGGCGGGATACTCCAAGCGGGTCACATGGGACAATTAGCGTGTGAATTGATGATGATGCGGGCTCGGCACTAATTGGAGCCTGGCAAATGAATGTGATTTTGCCTTCCGTCTCAGTGGGCAGCAACATCAGGTAGCGCTGTTATAAGTCTCTTTTCTATAACCAGACCTGGCGGCGTATAATGGGCCGGCCTGCTCCTCGGCCACCAGCACTAATCACACACGCACAGATTGCATTAGGTTTGCATTAGGATCTCGTTTTGACGTCATTAATAACTGACATCAGCATCCCAACCCGCGACTGGCAAAGCGTAGAGCTGCAGTAGCGAGAGAGGGTTGGAGGTTTATCGGAAGTATATCTTTTAAAGATGTAAACTAGTTAGTTAGCTATTTCCTGATAGCTAAACGTCCATCACAGACCCAGCACACAAACAGAGCTCTGCTAATGAGAAGTCCATGTATATGTTGTTATACTGTAAAGGATTTACAACATCCAAATCTTGATTTGTTTGCAGATAGGAACAATGCAACGTCTTTCATTTCCTGACTTAGGCCTGCTTTTTGTTAAGGCTGACACTTAAAACTAGCACATTTCCGAGTAACTGCAAACAAACTGCCAGCGTAGCCAGACTAATGTATGGATGTGACCAGCATGTATTGAAACATAGCTCACAAGATGAACTTTAGAGCATGTCCACTAGAAGAGCATGGCTTTATCATATGTAAACGGATTCATACCCATTGTACCATTCAATCAGTGCATATCTAAGTCCTTCTGGATCAGACACATTTACTTGGATACTAATGTATTCAACCCCCGGGCTCCTGGGGTTGATACCACAGCCTCTGGGGAGTTCTGGCGTGTGAAACCTTCCCTTTGATGGAGCACACAAGCATGTTTTTTTTTTTGTTTTTGTGCTCAGAGTCCCCTCCTGGAAACCAGCCGCAAGGAGCAGTAAATCAATACCCGCGCAGCGAGGGAAAATGACAACCTGTTTAGTTTGGCGGCCTACTTCGTCTCACAACATGTGGCCTGGCCTTCTCAAGCGAAAGGCAGGGTCTCGCGGAGAAAATATTTCCCTGCACTAAATCAGATTTGGCAGCGGGTGGTCTATAGGGTGGCGAGTGAGCTACCACCGCCAGTGACCGCTAGTGACCGCCATGGACTCTGAGGCCAGAAGAAAATCCTCAATTTTCCCTCCACCAAGGTAACTTGCCGCTCAATGGTTCAGTATATTAAAGGTATCAGTTACGATGTGTCATTCTTCACAGTGGTTGGTTAAACGGATCGCTTAGCACATGCAGTGGTCACCAAAACGGAATAATCATGAATAGTTCAAAGACGTATACGTTTGACCGTGATCCTATTTACTGTATGTATAAATGTGATACATTGATGGCACATTTGTGCTACAATATATAACTTGTATATACGTTCATGCCCTAGGCTGAAACCTGTGGCATGTGACATATGGAAATTATGTTCTGATTAGGTTTCTAAATCCACAACAATTTGTCCCAGGCAGCAATGTCACCCTGTGAGAAAAATATAAAAAGTTTTAAAAGCTGAATGTGAGATGAATTATGGATGTGAGAGGCAAAACTCGATTATACTGATATTTATCTGATTGACTGGTGCTCTGGCAGTCAGTTCAATTTCCGTTCCCTCACTCACACTTCATAGCCTTTTACTGCGATCTATAATCTTTACCTTCCCCGGTCCTCTCTCTTACCTGCTGGGCAGACAGGTTCCCAACAACAGCCCCCATTAAGACCCCATTAGTAAGACTGGAAAGAAAAAGAGTCAAAATTCATTACTACCTTAAAACAATGTCATAAAAGTGATAGTCCTTGATTTCTTACTGGTTGGGAGTGAACTTCCAAAGACATTTTGGTTTGGAAGCACTTCTCCCACTCTGGTTTTTGCACCGTATCTTTGAGGCGAGCGAAGCAGAATCCCGCATTAAAAAAACATGGCTTCCGGTGATTCAATCTACTCACAACAACAGCATCATTCTCTCCCATGTAACACGTTGTACAATCCATACAATCCAACTCTATAAGGATCAGCTCCGCTCACAATGGTCACCCAATGCAACAATCCTGTCCATACAAGCCTTAGGCTTAGAATGATGACTTAATTACAAGTGTTGTTGATAGAAAAACTATCCCACACCTTTTGTGGAATTAGCCAGGAGTATGATATGTCTTGCTGCAAACCACAAACACAAAAACTCTGCCAAAGGTAATAAAGACATTTATTATAACCCACCGTGTGATAACAAGACCTCGAACCTTACGAGAATTGACTAAGCAATAGTTATTTATATAATGTACTGTAATTTAATTTTAACGAGCTGAGATGCAGGAATGCGTCCTTGTTTTGCAAAAGAAAGAAAGTAAGCGTACTACCTGCCACACTTACAAGCATGCAGCGGTATTGTCAAATTGCTTTTAGAAATGTATGGCTGCCTGAACTATTGCTCCCCAAACTGCTTCAGATTCTTCAATCTCACAGTCCTATTGCTGGCTGCAGATAAGATGGAGAATCCATGCAGGAGGAGCTTATCTGAACTTAGCACACGCTCTCGGGAGTATGGGATTTCATGGGCGCTTCAGGTATGACCCAATTAATGTGGGAATTTGCCTCCTCTTCCTTTTCAATGTCTGCCACCTCAATAGGTGATAAGGAGTTTCAATCCATTTTGATTAGAGGCAGGGTCAGAACTATTAGCACAAATATCAGTAGAGCTTCTCAAGCATGCCTTCGCTTTCCTAAAGTTCAGTGATTTCATGCCTGTAATATATGCTCAGTTTTTATCAGAGGCATTAAAGAAGAGACAAACCGCTTAAAGAATTCTGAATGGAACTCTATATGGGAGAAGTCTGCAACGGAAAATATGGTGGTTGGAAGAAAAGAGCCAATTGTCTGCTTTATAATTGCCAAACCATAAACTATAGGCCAATCGTTGCACTGACGCAAGGCAGCAGTTGGGAGAAGTGTAGAACTGTGGGGAAAAAAAGGCTTTTAAACCTTATTTTTGACACCAAAGGTTTTAAGTGTTGTTATTTTCTCTGTCAGTTTTAAAAAATAACAAAAAAAATATATATAAAAAATAACAAAACCAGTTTTACTACTGAATTTTACAGCCTCTGTTAATTATCACACAGAACACATTTACATCAGGTGTGCTATGAACTCAAACTCAAAGCCTAAATTTGCACTGCTATTTTGTTTTTAGCACAAACATGAGGTTGCCTGTGAACAAGGCCGAACGCCGTTCATTAGTCTAACCTGCAGACTTCTATTGATTTCCCCATCAGCAAGTCAGCATCTAAATGCTGGTCACCGTCATCACTGAAGATGGAACATGTAGCTCTGAGTCAACGTACCTGGTTTTATGCAACACCTTCCTTGCGTGTTTGTGTACACATCACGTGCATGAGCTGCTCTATGTGTGTGTGCGCATGCCTGTGCATGTGCTGTGTGTGCGCAAACACATTCTCATTCTCACTCGTCAAAAACTGCAGCTTGGTCAATGACCTTTCTCGTCATTGAATGTTACGGCAAGACTACGGAGTTACCACCGGTTTATTTTGAGCTATATGAGCATGCAATTTCAGCACAAGTATTAGCTCCTGGTTGTAGATAAATCAATATACAATTTAGACATGTTCAAATGTATTTACCTGAAATCATAGGCTACACACAGCCTATACCAAAATATAACAGACACCATTTAATTTGATGATTTCAGGTAAATACATTTTAACACGTCTCGATTTGAGAATGAGAACATGTTGATGTGCGTGTGTGTGCGTGTAGTGCATGGTTCATGTACAGTGTGGGGACCTACATATATAGGATCCTGCAGCACAATTCCACACCAGGAGGAAAATGTGCACAAAGGAATTAAGACAGCCAAAGGAAATTAAGTAAATTCAATTTCAGCCTGCGCTTCTCAAGATGTCTGCTACATGGCCAAGAAGACTTATTATGAGAAGGCCGACAATATCATTATTATTCACACCTGAGGAGTAGCCCTCTCTATGGGGAACCTTTCATCACCTAACAACAGTCCTTGGAGTAGCAACATAGTTTGCCGTCACATTCTGACCGCCCTTTCCCCCCAGCCCCCACCCCCTCTGTTCAAAATATCAGAGGTCGCATTAATTGGCAAACGCTGGTTGGATGCAGGCAAATGTGTGGTTATTGATTTACTCGGATTTGAAATATCGCTGTCTCCGACCACCCCTATGCTTTACTTGTATGCTAAGGAGCCGAATAAGTAAAGGTCCTCATACTGTAGATTCAGGAAATTGGTTTGTCGGAGTGTAACAATAGGCATGTCGTTTACTGGGGCGCACTGGCATTAAACCTGTGGTTTTTAGTACGCACGCATGCACGCAACACACACACACATGCACACACACATGCACACGCACACAGCAATATAAGGGGAAAACAGGATTGCATGGTGTCCTGGTGGAGCACAAGGCTGTTAGATGACCTAAAAAACACTTCAGACACTTTCAGGTGAAGTGCAGAGGACAGCGAGTTGTGTTTTGACGGAGCAAGGACAACTAGCATCTTTGTGTAATATCAATGCTGTCGATGATGAATCACAGAAACACTCCATGTAATGGCATTAAGCAAAGCACACAGAGGATTTTGATTATTGAGCTAATAAAACCATCACAAACGTTGAGAACTCTCTTGTGAGTTGCAGACTTCACAAAATATATTGTTACAATTATAATAAAATACAATTATAAAATACATATAATAATTACATTCATATGTATTGATAAATAAACACACAAATAAATAATAAAAAAACTAAATGTCTAAAAATGTATTTTGCACAGTGCGATAATGCCCATTGTGAAATATATTGCACCTGTAAGGTGGAACCTTCCGGCCAGAGCTAGTCCTCTGCAGACAAAGCTACTTCTCTGTAGCCAGTCTACATGGTCACAAGTATTAGAGGCTCAGTAATCCTCCATATTAATGAATAGTGATCGGGCCTGTGAGGACATAATTAAGTGGATGAGCCTGTGGCTGTTTGGGGTGAGCGTGTCAAGCCTTTTATTCACTTGCGTACTCTGGAGCCTTGCTGTGCTGTGACACACGTGGATAAACCCCGAGGACACGGCGCGCCAGCGGTGCTTCCTCTGGGTACAAGAGCTTATAACCCTGTGTTCACTCACGATGTCACGAATATAGGAAGTGTCTCTGATTTAAATATATAAACCAGGAGTTCCCAAACTTTCTCAGCTCCCAACTAGAAACTTGCGCGAGGTTGTATAAGCATAACAGCCATAATATAGTATTGTAATAGGCAAGTAACAGAATACGTCAAATATGTAAATTGTATCCATTAACAATTATGGATAAAATATGCTATATGTAATTTAATTTTTGTAAACCATCTTGTGACCCCCTCCGCTGTGTCTCGCAACCCCCACTTTGAGAACCACTGCTCTGTACAACGTTTTAAACATGAATACAGCAGTAAACTGTAAAATGTTCTGTGTAAAGATATAGTGGAGTTATTGTGTCCTGAGCAGAGTATGACATCACAGTCCCTCTGTGTGTGATGTCATCCAAGCTCCTCTGTTCTTTGTTCACGTGTGTGTGTGTGTGTGTGCGCGCCTGTGTGGCCCACAAAGCATTTGTTTTGGTCTGAGATGCTGGTGCTCCAGTGGGACATCTAGTGGCAGAAAGTCGTAAACAAAGCCACATACTAAACATAATGCGTTTGCTTCCTTGGTTGTTGTCGCACAGCGTGGGGTCATACATTGAGATGTATTGAGACATAAAACCTTCTTTTGTGAACTTGAACATGATTATAATAAACCTGTGGCATCTCCCACCTCTCATATCATCTCCATATTCTCTGGGACAGAACAGAGATTCAGATATGAAAACAAAATCCTGCAGATTGTCTCCAAGATCAGAACTTTGTTAATGAATTGTCTAACAGACAGGGATAAGACATTTAATAAAACCACCTGGTTAAAGGTAGAGTAAGTCATTCTCTTGAACGCTAAATGCAAATTTATCTCAAAACAAAAACACCTCTCCCTTCAATGCCACCCCCACACATTGTAAATGTATTGAAAAGACTAGAGTATTGTTATTGTGTGCGACCTGCACCACTTTGTGTTCCTATTTAGGTAGCCAGGGCTGTGTAGATGTGCAATATTATTTTTTCAGCACACATAGAGAACGGTAAGATGGCGGAATGCAAAGAGATATTTGGTGAATGTAACTTTTTAAAAAATTTTATTAGCTTACAATCATTCACTATACCTTTAAGTGAACAAGCAGAAGGATAACAATGGGAGGAAAGTTATTCTTTTATGTCAGACTTTTCTGCTTCTTAGGTTCTGGTTCCTCAATTTAATATATTTTGTGCCACACAAGCAACCACTGATTTGCCATTGCAAGATAATTGTAAGCTTTTACACATTTAGTCAAATTCAACAAATATCTTCTCACATTTCACTATCTTTCTGTTCTCTGTGCGTGTAGATACTTCAACACAGCCCTGGCTTGGTAAATATAAACACAAACAAAGTGGCAAACACCAGTCGCAACAACAAAGCCGCACTACCAGAGTACTACGCTTTGCATCACAATGCCTTTCAATGTGTGAGGCGGCGCCGCAGATGGACATGAAGTTAGCAAGCAAGTTAGCAAGCGTTCTCAAAAAAGTCCTGACCCTGCCTTTAATTGCATGGGAATGGGGAGTCAGCTGAACCTCAATCAGTTCTAAACATTATTATTTTTCATTGTAAGCAAGTGAATCATTCACCTACAGTGTTGGGCAAGTTACGGTACTCAGGAATTGTAATAAGTTACTAGTTAATTATTACTGGGTATTTAAAGTACTTAGTTACATTACTACATTACTTTCAAAATCCCTACCCTGTCTCGCCCCTTCAGAAAAATGACAACCTGTGTAGCCAGCTCATTGTAGAATTGAATCCTCTTTAATGGAACAATAATGAACCTTAGGAGTTAACAATCAGCCAAAGTGAAAACATTGCAGCCTCTCTAACCAGATGATTGGACAGGTTGGGTAAATTACAGTATTACTTGGATTAGTAATTGTAATATCATTACTGTTTTGGAAAAAGTAATTGGTTACACTACTAGTTACTGAAAAAAGTAATAACATTAAAGTAGTAACTAGTTACTGCCCAACGCATCATTCATCTTAACCAACAGAAAAAAAGAATCTTCAGCAAGTTACGTTCAATTGCAACGCTTAATTAACTTTAATGATGCAACGCATAATCTATATAAGCATGCATTTATTAGAAGGATTATCGACAAACCATATTCTCTTGACTTCAACAGGCACTAACATGATGTGAGGTACTTGTGTACTTGTAGCTTTGCAGTGGAGATGCATGGCAAAAAAAAAAAAAAAAAAAACCTTCATGAAGAGACATCAATGCATGTCAGCCAAAGTACCCAGTCGGGAGGCTGACTCGTTTTTCATTAAGATTAACTGTGTAGCGGGGGCGGCCTATCTCTCTCTCTCTGCCTCCAGCTGACGATCGTCACCCTCCTACGTGTGTGTGTGTGTGCACGTGTGCACGTGTGCACGTGTGTATGTGTGGGTGCGCGTGCTCTTATGCTATCAAACAATGGGAGCATTATCAGACGTTGCCAAAGGCATTGAAGTGAATCAGATGGCAATCATATGATCCAAAAATCAACATGTTTCCCAAATGAACTCCTCGTCAAAGCCCGAATATATGTTAATTTAACAAATTAAGTAATTATTATATTTTACAGAATAACATCATCATTATAAAATGTAAATTATAACGACTTCGCTAATTGTATATTTGGAATGCAGAAATGTGGATACTATTTTTCTCTAACTGCCTAATTTAAAAGGTATTTATTTATATAACCCTTAATCATGTTGCAGTCTCAAAGGGGGCTGTACAGCCTTTCACATGGAAACAAACAACACCCCCTTAACCTGCTCCCATAATCTGCACTTGTAAAATAATACACTTTTGATCAAATTCACCAAATATCTCTTTGGATTCCACTGTCTTACTCTTCCCTGTGCGTGCTTAAAAAATATCTGATTCTTCTACACAGCCATAGCTCCACAAAGACGAACACAAACACACTCACAACAACAATACCATGCAGTAGGCTTCACAATGCATTTTCAAGGGGCAAAGCTTCTGAGGCAGCACTATGGCATTAAAGTGAGAGGGGGTTTTGTTTTGTTTGTGACATTTTGGGATAGAAGCCTTTTGTGCTACTAAAACATTTAAATTTCTACCTGTCCATATGTAGTAATAAAATAAATCTTGTGTTAAACAGCAACAGTGTGGCTGAACAAAATCAGTGTGGCACGAAACCTGAATTTTAATAACAAATTATATTGTATTGCAATATTTGTAAACGCACCCTTGCTCTGAAGTTGAGATATTTCTCAAGATGAAGAAAAACATGACAGAAGTTTCATGTACAACATAATGATGCAATGATGCAATTAACTGGAGCACACATATTACATGTTATTTATATTTTTTATTACATGGTTGAAAGACTAATGCAATGGAATGCATTTGTCTTTCAGACTGCATGTAATGGGTTTTATTTTAATAAACTCTGCTGTTCATTAATAGATAATGTAGCAACGGTAGAACAAACATAATTGTTTCAGATGTACTGTAAACATCCCAAATCTACTGTAGGAATGTTGTTCTCACTATTTTCTCTTTTTTTTCCTTTTAATTTAATGGATGCAAATGGTGGCTAAAGTTTATAAAGATAGTAACACACACACAAACACTTACCATGTGTGGTCACATTTGATGGAGTATCCAGTGCATAAGACTTCTGGCATGCTGACAAAGATTCATGTTTGAATTTGTGAAAAATCATCTAGAATATACAGTTTACAGTGTGGGAAAAGAGCTGTCTAGTTCTTTTTTCAAGAGGTCCACGATTGCCGTTTCAGTGGAGAGAGTAAGCATCAACAAAAAAAGGTAATTAAAATAAGTGTTTCTGCTCTTAGTCCTCCCACCAACCTCATTACGTGTCTGAGCTCTTTGAGCACTGTCTGGTCAAACCAGAACAAACCAGAACATACCAGAACGTGTGGTCAGCCAGTGAAGAACTGCTGACCACACACCCTAAAATAAACATCCAGCTATCGTACATTTTCCGAACAATATGTAGCAGATCTAAAATGAATGTCCTCTTACATTAAAAAACACTTTGTAAAACCTTTGTGTTCGCCAAAGGATAGTCCAGTGTCGTGTGAACATTTCATATTGTCAACACAACCTGCAAATAGAGCAACATCTAAATTGTCAATGCACTGTCCATGAAGCCATCAGCAGATATATATGGTATTGTTGTTTGAAACACGATCAAAGCAAGTCACAGAGTTACAGCTTCATTTTAAGAGAAGTGTCTGCTATTGGCTACATAGTGTAGACAATGATTGTCAGTATACTGCTGGGGCAAAAGGGTTGGTCCTGGTCATGTCCTTTCTTTACAATACATACCCAAAAAATGACTATTGCCTGTCTGTAGTGGATGAAAATACAACCTGTGCTGTATGCTCTTTGCTATATCTAAACTAGAATACAATAGCAGAATCAAACAAATGTAAATATAATACAACTTTAAATAGATAACTATAATGCAAAAATAAATAGGCCTCTGCTTTTAATAAAGACCAACAGAGCAAATGCAACATCTAATATATATATATTATATTATATTATACATTTATTTGTAGGTTAACTATTGCTCTTTATGCATTGTTTGTTGCTCTAACTTTATTTATATAGCCC
>JAODTR010074101.1:0-15441 GCA_025399935.1 Amblyopsis rosae | reverse complement strand
AAGTTTGGGGTCCCCTGCTGGAGCTGCTGCCCCCGCGACCCGACTCTGGATAAGCGGATGAGGATGGATGGATGGACAATACGTGTTATGTTTTTTTACCTACTAATACCAATACCACCCCAGAGGTGGCAGAATAATAACAGCCATATTATTATTTGATAGTATTTTAATACAGGCTAGTAGCATGTATTAGCATGCTAATACATCAAAGTAATGTATAAACTGTACTACTACTAACAAGTATCGCAACTATGCCATTTTACTCATTTTAAATTGTTATTTCACTTTTGAAAATCATCTTGTGACCCCCTCCTCTGAGCCTGGTGACCCCCGCCTTATGTAGTGACACGTACGAGTGTCACTGACCTTTGCTATATAAACGCAGTACAGTGAAAAGTTGAATTCAGTCTCAATCAATCAATCTTTTTTTCTATAGCACTTTTCAGACAAAGCAATGTAACACAAAGTGCTTCACACTATAAAGGCATTAAAAACAACAGTTTAAAGACAACAATAATGTGATAGTACCATCCCAACCCCCGTCCACACCACACACACACACAAGCATACCATGTCCGTCTTCAGACAGTGGCAGGACCATTAATCCCTATAAAGTCCAAAAGTATTCCGACAGACTGTGACTGTAAACAAAAGTATGTTTCCCCGTTAAAGAATACATGATTAACAGAGGTACTGACTCCAGGATGCTGTGAATATATAATCAAATTGAAAAGACAGAAGGAACATTGGTCAAATTTTTGCTCTAAATACACAGAAAAACTCATAGACTTCATGCAGTAAGTGAAGTTCCTTGCTTTACAATAATGGCCTTTGCCTACAAATGAAAGGTTTTCACACAAGCAAAGCTAACACAAAGCTAATGGTTAACTTACAGGCAAAAATATTGTGAGAAATGGAAGTACTAAAGAAATCTGGACCATTAATTACAAATATACTACAAATATAAGTGATTAAATCTGCAATTTCTATATACCATTATGTTTCCTGCCTTGTCCTCCATCACCCAGTTTAAATAGACTCTGTATTACAGATGACCTTGAGATGCTGGACCAAAATGTTGCCAGTAATAACTTCCTTCAACATTACAGAATCACTTGTGAGTCAAAGTGGGTACTGTCTCGACTGTTTACTTTTTTGCTTTTCCAAACTGATTACCTACATTCTAAAGGATGGAGACCATGCGTCTTGGACCCTAAATCTGTCAACGTTCTGTCAACACTGAACAAATCGTGAGACTTCAAATGTGGAAGTGGAAATGTAGCTATTCCAACTCCCAGACACCTGTTTCTCGTCTCTGAACATGCATCATCTAATGGAAGCATCACAAGACCTGCTTGTGTTGCATTTGAAACTTTCCGGAGGGCCATGCTTGTAAGCTTAGCTCAACGTATACCTCAAGACTCCAGCAGGTGTTGGCAAAGCGGGTATGACAGAATGTACTGAACTATGGTTTGAGGATGCAGCATGACATACCTCTAATGCCTCCAGAACCTGGAGTACAAACAGAGTACAGGCCTGGTCTACTGGACAAAACAAACAAAACACCTCAAATCTGGTGGTTTGCTGCCAAGTTCATTTCATTATACTTGCATTATTATCACTGCATTATACTCACTATGACATTTAGTAATAATAATAATAATAATGAATACTAATAAAGCATTATCTTAAAGAAGCCATTAGAGAAATAACCCTGTTTTTGTTTCTTACATGAGGACGCAAGCAACCCCTCCCGTACCTGAAATTCCTCTAACCCTGCCTGTAGTCTGGTTGTTGGTTCAGCTGTAATGGTGTAGTGGAAGACCTATGGGATTCTAGGCTATGATAAATGATGAGTGTACATTTCAATTACACAGGTTGTGCCCAGTTTACCATCAGTTTAGCATTCTCTGTTAGTATGACAAAATAATTCCACACATGTTCCTCAGTGGCCTAAAGAATCCAGCAAAAACAATGAGCCTATACCGTATCTGACTGAGTCTACATTATTTACATCCTCCTCTAGCATGCAAACGTAGTGTCTCCTCTCCCATACATACATCTGTCAGAGCAGAATTTGTATAATAATTATAACTTGATGTGATTCAATTGCTGTCTCCTTTTGGCAGAATATTCTAAACAGAGGGGAAAAAAGGTACTGAAATATTCTATCTACTATCCTCATACTCCTCCAAGGATGGGCTCTGATTACGAATTTGTTACACATGAAGGCAATATCTATCAAATACATCAGTTGTATAGTGATTGTATGTGGTAGATGGACATAACTACAGTATATTGTGATGAATACACAAGTTAATATTGACGTCAATGTTTGATTTATTGTTGGTGACCTCTCATTTACCCACAAGGTCCAATCTGCATACATCCATACTACACACATAATCCTGTTTATAATGTAAAAAGAATAACATGTACATGTCAAACAGTGTTTCCAGATGAAGACTATGTCACTGCAAAACAAAATGATTCACATATGGGTAACATAATTCATGAGACTAAATCAAGCTTCTTTAATTTCAAGGTCCTATTGGCACAAAGTGCACACAGTCATTACTTTTGTTTGAATGCTTTGGCTCTCCGATGTTCAAATTGCATTGGAGACATCAAAGTTGGGTTGGCAGAGACTGATGCCCAATACGTAGTCAAATATCATCCAGCAACAGTATTTCCAAAGAATGTTATGTGATGACAAAGCCAGTTGCTGCATTGTTCTGATGATTGGACGTGGTCTAAATGTGATTACGTACCCACAGGAATACATGAACACTACACTACAGCAGTTATTGTGATGATTTGGAATGTGGTATCAGAATTGTTCAGCGTCCCCTTCTGCTGTCTGAAGTGTATTGACATAGACATGTTGGACTACTCTTGTCAGGTGAATAATAAACAACATGAATATGATCTGGACTCCAACATTGTGTAAAAACAGTTTGGCTTCAACATAACAGAACTCATAGATGCAATTTAGTTCAACAATTTAAAATATTATATGGAAATATCCATGAAGGTTTTTAGAAACATTTGACACACTCAAATATGTTTTTGTTGGTAGTTGAATATTCATTATCAATTAGAATAACAAACGCAACGATGAGACATTGTTGCATAAACCTGGGTAAAAATAATTCTTATTTATAGACTTTTATACACACATTGTAAACTAACATCAATCAGTTGATTGAACAGAAACCTATCAGAAATTATTTTTTAAAATGGAGAATATAAAATACTTTAAATAATAATAAAACATATTAATTGCATGCTACAGTATATGGTGATAAGGAAGCTATACGCCATAGTTCACATGGAACAAAACAGAAAAGGCCATATTTTTATCAGGGTAATTCTGTTATTAAGACATGTCTCATTATCTCCAGACTATGTTCTTAAAGCCTTAGAAGCCTTTGCATGGGAGATAAGCTATTGTACATGTCGACAAATCACATTCTTCTGTATTCTGTGTTAAACAATTACTTGTCAATCAATCAATCAATCAATCTTTATTTATATAGCACTTTTCATACAAATTCATGTAACACAAAGTGCTTCACACTACAACGTCGTTAAAAACTATACAAAATGAGTAAAAACAATACAATATACAAGTAATACCACCACTCATGTTACACTCATCATCCCAACCCTCCAATCACAAACAAACATAAAAAATAAAAAAAGCCTGTGACCCCAGACCCGCTCCCCAGCCACTTCAATCCCAGTCAGAGAATGGAACCCCGAAGATATTGACATCTTCGGGGTATTGACTTGTGCACTAAAACAGCTCCAGAAAATGTCTACACATACATACTACACCCGTTTACACATCTCAGTAACAGTGAAAACTGAACCATAATATACTGCATGTCTATTGTAAATACAGTTATAAAAAAGATGCTTGAATTTTCTTTTTTCTTTTTTTTCTTTTTTTCTGTCATTATAAAATGTAAAGCTATGTAGCAAATTGCTCTCATGTGGAGGCAGAACATTGCCCCTCCAAAATATTGACAGTCATCCATTTTAAGAAGACATTTAATTACCTCAATGGATGACCCTATTGTTTGGGTGATGCGTGTATGTGCATAATAAGCTCTGAAACTCGTGAGAATATGATCAATCCAATAAAAGCAATTGGAAAAGAAACCTCACAGGATTTCCCCTCTGAAAGTAAAACCATGTGTTGTTACCTCTTAAAATTAATAGATTCTCTGAAAACATATTTATATGTGATACATTAGCAACATTCTTTGCTGAGTCTGTGCCAGTTTCCCTTGCTAACACATCTTTTTAACATTGTTTGGGTGGTGCACAAAATGAGTCACACTAAGATGAAATTACAAATGATTTAACAACATCTAATATAATGTAGTATTTTACTAAATTGATGTCAGCATTTTTTCCAATATTTGAATCCTGTCTATTATATACATGGCTATTACACTATTTATAAATAACCTAACCAATCAAATGAAATTCAAAGAATAGATAATACAGTTCATATGCTTTGGGAAATACAGTATGTGTCCATAAATGCCTTGCTATATACTGTATGCCAGTGTGACTGCACCCTAAAATGTGTTCAGTAATAAGATTTATCTGTGACTAGAAACATCAATGCTGGTGTTAATATTGACTAAATTCCCGTTTTTATAAAAACCATTTAGGTTTTAGGTAGGTTTTCATCAGTACACTTTGTACGCTTAGACATCATAAAATTAAAATGTTAACGTTAATGTTAACGTGTGTCCCCCTTTCAGCCCCTCCCCTCCCCTTACTCAGCTCCTTGAGGAATTTTTCAAAGTTATAGTGGGTGGAGTCAGGCTCAGCGCTGGGGTGCAGTTACACTTTAAAAGGGCTGCAGGGCAGATGCCCCACCTCATTCCCAGGTCCGCCGAAATAGGGAGGTGGGGGGACCGGGTCTGTTATCCCCGGGCCCTGGGTCAAGGAGGGCCCAAAAGGTCTCTCTTTAAATAATCTCATGGAATTGTTTGTCCAAAAAAAGTGGCAAACTTTATATATTATTTGTGAGTAACTTAAAAGCTTGGGATTTTTTCCTTTCTATCTTAAATTTACTCGAAAACTATTTTACTTTGCCCCTCTCTCTCTCTCTCTCTCTCTCTCTATATATATATATATATATATATATATATAATCTGTGGCCATACCGTTGTTGACAGACCAAACCATGTTTTATATATATATATGTAATATATACACAGTATATACACAGTGTATATATATATATATATACTGTGTATATATATATATATATATATATACTGTGTATATATCACTTGCTGAAAGTCTGATAGTCCTGCCAATCTATAGGTATACTCTATCAGATATTCAGCACAGAGTTGCTTATATGACGTAGTGCTAATGGACAGAAGAGGCGAAGACTACTAAAATTACAATTAACTTTTTTATACAACATTAATAATGTTTCATTGAAAAACAATGCTAAGCATACACATTTCCAACATGAATAGAAGAGCTGTACATTTCAAGTAAAAATATTGAAATCCAACCTTAGTAAGAAACACCAGAGCAGGTTGGGCGGTGCTGATGATTACTGTTTAAAAATGGTATGGTCATGCAACATGTGTTTGTCCAGTACTTCTGGACAAATGGCACAACTACTTGGCACTGTATGAAGATTAATTTCATTGATTGTATTAGTAAAACTAACATGTCTGGAAATGCAGGACATCTATGCTAATTTTTTCAAGACAAAAAACTATGTGGAAAGAAAGGCTATTTTACAAACAGGGAATTAAGGACAAATGTGGAGTATTGTAATCAAAGCCACAATGTTTATCTTGTTTTCTTATAACATTTAGTGTATTGTAGGCCATTTGTCGGTTTATGTTTATTTCTTATAATAAAATGTCAACTATTACATCAGTATGTTCTATTTTACCGACTGTTGAACCGTAAGACAAGAGACAACTAGACCATAAAATGTGTCATTAAATAAAGAAATCATCGGCACAGCCATTCTGCCTTTGAGGTGTTTGGGTAACTTTCCATACATATGTGTCCTCAGGTGCAATCTTAAGTCTAAATTGCTTCCAGGCAAACATCGGAGGTTGGGGCGGATCTGTCAGAGCTTTCCCTGCCCTCACAGACTTATTGTTGGCTTTCAACGTTGGTCACTAAATTTATATCACACCTCTGACATGATGTCTGAGGAGTGTGTTCTGCTTTGGCACCTGAGACAAAAAAGGTAGACATTCCTGACAGAATGATATATGTAGTGCTCAGGATTCATTCACCCAGGCCCAAATTCTGTCAAACTATAGGGTTTCAATAAGAAACCTTTTAGCATATTTGTAACTTATACAGTATGTAGTTTGTATGTGGCATTTCATTATCACACTGTGAAATTTCCTTACTGGTATGTGCTGACCTTTGTGAGTTGAGGCCTGTAGTGATTCAATTTTTGTACAAATCCATATCATTTTCTGGGCATAATCGCATAATTGTTATGTCTGTAAACATTAATAAGCGGTACAGGCACAGTAAACCCTTGAGAATCTCTGTGTGCAGCATATGCAGTTGTTCATTACTGTGTATTAGGAAAGTAAAGCTGTAAAGGAGCCAAAGATAACCAAAAAAAAAAAAGCTAAGACAGGGAACTGGATAAACAGCCAGATAGGATCGAAGTTTAATGGTTTGAGATATCTAATTTGCTGTAGGACCGGCCCTCCGAGGACATGAGGCGACTGGGTTGGAGGGTTTGACCATGTGGCTCCAAGATACCTTCATGTTTTTACACTTCTAAAATTGATAGATGGCATTTGGGGCTTTCCTATGCTTTAGTGAAGGAGTAATATCAGCTGTTTTCACAGCTGTTGCGCTCAGAGCCTTGGTCTAAGGAACTCCATTGTACTCAAAGATCTGTTTTGAATGCATAGCTTTAAACTTTCAGAGCTGCACTAAGGCATGTCAACAGCAGTAGACACCTACAGTCCTAAATGCCTTATTGTACCTTTGTTATTGTTAATACTTTTTTTGAATGTTGTTTATTCTATTCCCAGCAGTACAGATGTCTGAATGCTTTATGTACTGTTATTTATACTTTTTTACTTTCTACCCAGCTGTCCAGATATGTATTATTTTGTTCATATGAAAAGACTTGCTGTCTTGGCTAGATGCAAAAGCCTCAAATAAATCTGCACAGGAAAGGTGCATTTCTCTAAACACCACCAATGGTGTAGTTTGATGCATGTAACGTCTTATAAAAATGTCCAATCCACTCAGAATGAATTAGCTTGTACCCAGGGAGGTTCCAAAAAGTGCAATTGCCCTGCTTGTATTGGCGATTAGCTTGACCTAAACTGCTATGGCAAATCAACGGATGAAATAGAGTATTAAGCATTATTAGAAAAGATAGAAAGAGTTTGCCTGGAAAGTTGTGGTGAGAAAGCTGAATGATTGCATTGGAGGCTGTTTGACAATAATCAGTGTATCCTAATTTCATGCAAGGGATTTCTTTCTTCTGGCTTCAAGCTTCACATGTTGTATAACTGGACTGGTAAAGTTAATCAAATGTGAATCGCAAGAGAATACTAATTAGTCAGAAGTATAGTTATAGGCTACTGTGTATGTGACACAAGGTTTGGGATTTAATACTTTTATACTTATAATACAAGAATTAGCTTCACAAAAAGGTACTGTCATTGGTGTTTCACTACATCACAAAAGAAAATGTACTATACTATACCAATGATTGGCTGTGCAGTTAAACACACATCACTTATTCCATTAGGAGGCCTATAATATGTAACCCGTATAATAATTCAATAATTAAACTGATCTTCACATTTTTGGGTGAAAAGTAACTTTGAATTTACCAAGTTATCCAAATTTAAAATAAAAATGTAGTTAAATTAACCAGGAATATATATAAATAATTAATGTAATACATTACATTTAATCAAATTCAAGGTGAAAACCATTAGAAGCAGTCAAACTAAACTGGAACATTTACAAATAATTTTGAATTCCCAGACATTGGCCTAACCATATTCTGCATATCCTTCAAGGCCAAAATGCCTCAGTGAAACACTTTTGAATGATTCATGTCTCTACTTAAATCCTTCTGAAATGTTAGCTGGGTTCCAGAGATATTATGCATTTTTCTTAAAACTCAAGTAGGCCTATACCTGAACTGCACTCCATGGATCCAATTTGTATGTTAACAAATGAATTTTGATAGCCTTTAAATAACAGGGGGAAATGAACCATTCTATTAATCTTCAATTTTACTGTTAATCACTTCACACAATTTCTATCTAAATTATACTATATTCCAGTTCCACGTTCAAATGCTCTATGATGTCAGAATATTATGTTATTCAGACTTGGCGTTTTACATAATTTCCCTCACACATGACGCGTTTTAATTTTCCAATCACAGTCTGGTATTATGATGCCACCTGCTGGTCAGATTCCTGAGAGCGCTCTAGTGTATCTGCAGAATAATTTGAAGATGGCGACTCGATTCCTTCAGAGAATATGCAATGGCATTGATCTGGCTAAAAACAAGGCCCATTCCGCAAGTCACCTTGTCATTCTGAACAGGTTGGGTTATTTCACTTTGCATGCCATTTGTCGGTAGTTCGCGATGTCATATTTTCACGTGTTTGCAAATACATTAGCATCAATGGCTAGAATGAACATGCACACGATATAGCCACCACCTAACTGTTAATTCTAGTTCATAATAGGGAACTATGCAATACTCAATGCTGACAGTGGTACGGAACTATTGTGGCATTTCTAAACATCATAGCCTATGTCTACACTGATAAAAAGACAACCTCTTGCGTCTCTGCATGACCAAAAATAAGATCAAGGTCATATAATATAATGTATTGAAGTTTATGCAGCCTATTATAAAACACATGAGCTGTGTTCTAAAATGTACATAAATTGTCAGTGATCAGAGGTACAATTGAAATCACATTATGAAATATTCAACCTCTGTAATGGTTTAAATGACTATCTGAAGTAGGCTACTCTATTTGAATGTACACAGTTCAATAAACCATCATCATGTACTGATTTGGTATCTTTATTTTCCAGGGGTATGGTAACTTCTGGCAGTAGAAACCAAGAGGACAGTTGGTTTAAGTCACTGTTTGTGAGAAAAGTTGATCCCAGGAAAGATGCACATGCTAATTTGCTGACCAAAAGTGAGGAAAACAACTTGTACAAAATTCAGTGTAAGTCCTGACCACAACATTGGTACTCATGATCATCATGTGTAGTATCATGAAAGAAGATGACTCCTAACTCTGCTTTCATTGCAGTTCATAATGTCAAGCCTGAGTGTCTGGATGCATATAACAAACTCTGGTATGATTTTTATTGTACTTGCTTATTATGTTTCGAATTCAGCAGCCTAAAATATACCAGCAGTTGTTGTAGCTGAATTTGACAAGGAGCTGTAGTAAGTCAGTAAATATACACAGCTAGGGCTATTCCTGTGGGGCGACTGACATGCTGGTATGGCTCCAGTCCTACAAAGAATGTTTTTTCTGATACCTAAGATGAAGGGGGTGCTCTACTGTATTTAGCATTCACAAAAGAGTTAACATTTACTGTATGTCTAATTTAGAAACTAGAACACGGGGTAAAGTACAAATAATCAGTGTTATATCCAAATATTATTAAATGCCATGGTGCTAATAGTAGATATATTTTAGTGCATATAAAAAGTCTATACTAATAGTTTTCTAAGAAAGATTTAATTAAATATGTGAATGTAAGCCTGACTCCAGGTCAGCAGTGCTCTTTGGAGTGTCGCTCTTCCATTCCACTACTACTTCCCAATAGAATGGTCCGACAATCCAAACAAAGGCCACAATAACAAAGAGTATAGGAAATGAGATGTTAACCCCACTAACATACCTATAGCACACATAGGGACAAATATAGGCTACAGTTAGTGGAAAGTACATATCCACTATCTTATAAGTCTTAATAACTTGTCTATACCTGCCTTCTTGTATGTAATGTTGTCTTTAACATATGTTTTGTTACATTCGTCACAGTGATGAGGTATTGCCATCTATCCATGCTGATAAGTACTACCCCTGTGAGCTGGTGGGAACTTGGAATACCTGGTATGGAGAGCAAGACCAGGCTGGTAGGACTACTGGCATCAATACGCCCCCGCTCCAGCAGCAGACTATCTTAATAGTCTGCACTGCAAATAAACTAGTTACATTTTTGAAAAAAGCATTTACTGTATAGATGCACTGCAATTGCATGTGAATGCCAGGAACAAAGTAGTCAGTGTCTGGGCACACTAGTATGTGGAATTGAAATACTTTATTGTTTTATCTGCTTGGCACAATTACTGATTCCTACCTAACGGATTACTGAACATATTTTAAAATGTAGCATTGTTTATTTACATACTGTAGTAAACCACAAAATGTATAAAATAATGCATTTTATTGGATGCCCCCTGTATATTTCTTTACTAGTCACTGACATTACCATATTGGGCCACATTGGAGAGAGAACCAGAAAGCTTCTCATGCTTTGTAACTGTTGTGCAACATTACATCTCTAATGTATGTTTGGTCCAGTTCATCTGTGGCGGTATAGCGGTGGCTACCCAGCTCTCACTGAAGTAATGAGCAAACTTAAGCAGAACAAGGTAAATGCATTGCCGACATTTATATCTGTGCTGTTGTTGCGTAGTTACCTAACAGCAAACGCTAATGGCTTTCTTGTGGACTTCTGTCGACCGACAGGAGTTTTTGGAGTACAGAAACGAGCGGGGAAAGATGCTATTGTCTCGTAGGAACCAGCTGCTCTTGGAGTTCAGCTTTTGGAATGAGCCTGTGCCTAGGGATGGTCCCAACATCTACGAGCTCAGGTCCTATCAGCTCAGGGTAAGCACTAGAACCAGAATTCTCCTGAAATGTACTGTTGTACAAAGTAGTGCTGCATGTGCAAGCAATGTTGACTAATTAAATTGCTTACCTTTTTCAAACAGTTACTATTAGCTATTGTAATAAAATGACTAATTTATGCATACGTACAGTCCAAGACATGATAGATGTATCATGGGGGTCAATATCCCTATTTCAGATATGTTTTATAGGGTAGGTTTTTGAGTGCCAGATAATAATTGAAGCAATTTAAGGGTCAAGCTACGCAGCACAATCACCTTATCTTAGATTTGAGATTTCAACTGCAAAAAAAGATTGATAAATGTTCTGTTTAATATCTGTACAATTAATAACATCTATTAAGTTCACTGTGGAAAGAAGGAAGTCTGGTGTTCATCCATTTGTATTTTATTTTTATGTTTTGTATTTTCATGTAGACATTTTTTTTCTTCTTCTTCCAGCCAGGAACCATGATTGAGTGGGGTAATTACTGGTAAGGCATCCTGATTACATTTGACTAGCAACTGTACTTGCATAACAGTTGGTCTACATTAAACGTTCTCCTCCCGCACAGCGCTGTGATTAATAAGAGCTATTCCTTAGAGAGGCCCTAATTTCATGCAGTTCTTCAGGCACGTGCTGAAGATATTCGTTCAATTGACATACATAGATGCTGTATATATTTCATCTTCTCATTTGAACCTTACTATTTACTCTTCTCATCATATGAGCATATATATATATATATATATATAGAGAGAGAGAGAGAGAGAGGTATCAACATTGCACAACACTGTTGTGCAATTAAAAGATCCAGTGGTTATATGTAATTTAGATCAGTATGTTAGAACTGAATTTAATCTGCTAATGTTCAACCTGTTCAACCAAAAATGTGTGTTAAATTAACTTGAAAAACTCCAATATTCCATAAAAGGACAGTTGTTCAGTTATTGCATTTGTAATAAAGAACATAATATTTCCAGTAAAGCAATTTAGGCAATATTATTCTAATTTGATTACTTCTAGGTTTAAACAAACTCTAATAATAATAATATGAAAGACTATTTTTACGATTTTGTGGCCAACCAACGATTATGATTACAAAATACTCACAAACTTGACTCTGACTTTAAAATGTAAACATCCCACCAAATTTCAAGCAATAGTCCAGAGGTCTTCAACAGGGGTCTGGGATCCCTAGGGGGTTTTCAGAGGTATTAAAGGGGTGTCCTCAAAATAATTTGGTCCCAAACTTATTTTCTTCCAAAAATTTAAATGTCAGAAAACAAACATTAACATAAATACAACCTGTGCTATATATATAAAAATCTGACAATTATCTTAATCGCTTCATTAGTGACATACTTTTATACATGGCACTCCACCCTACACATTATTGTTGGTGCGGCAACTAAATATTTTCTACCATATGTGTTACGTGTGCCGTGTTTATCTTTTTCTGTCTGTTCTTTTCATGCTTTCTGCAAAGATGTATGTGTATGTATGTGCCACTGATGTTTTGAACTATATATCATTATTGGATATATTGTAATGGATCCATTTAATTTTCAAGAGACCCTACATAAAAGGTGCACAGTCTCTGTATGGTGGTCAGTGGACTTTTCAGAGGAAAATTTGCCTCTAAAAGCTAAATCTCACACATTTACATGGCCCGTTAGTGGTCCCATAATGTTCATTGTCCATTCCTAAATAAACTGTACATTTACTCCCCCAGAATTGTTGTGTGTGTGTGTACATATTAATTTTGTTTTGCATGTGTTGTGACCACAGTTGTTGTGTGCCATAGGGCCAGGGCCATTGGGTGTAGGCAACACAACCGAGAGGCAGTGGGAGGGTTTTTCTCGCAAATTGGAAGTCTCTACATGGTGCATCACCTCTGGGGTAAGGGCAGCTGTGAATCTCTATATGGTGCATCACCTCTGGGGTAAGGGCAGCTGTGAGTCTCTACATGGTGCACCACTGGGGTAAGGGCAGCTGTGAGTCTCTACATGGTGCACCACTGGGGTAAGGGCAGCTGTGAATCTCTATATGGTGCATCACCTCTGGGGTAAGTGCAGCTGTGAGTCTCTACATGGTGCACCACCTCTGGGGTAAGGGCAGCTGTGAGTCTCTACATGGTGCACCACTGGGGTAAGGGCAGCTGTGAGTCTGCATGGTGCATCACCTCTGGGGTAAGGGCAGCTGTCAATCTCTATATGGTGCATCACCTATGGACTGGCAGCCGCTCTTGAGCCCCTCTACAGTGGCTCCTTGTGGTTTTGACAAACATAAAATATAGAACTTAATATAGGTTTTGCCCCCTCCCCACAAAATATAATCTCAAATTATATTTTAAATTGACAGCCTGTGTCACCAGTATCCAAATGATCTAGTCCATTCAAAATTGTGAGGGCACAGTAGTTGGGCATAGGCTAGTATTTAGGATATATCTGTTTACAAGTCACCAGAAATTGACATTTAAATGCTTTATTTAAAAATATATTTGCAGGGGAGCAAGCCCCCACAACCCGCTAACATTTCACTGTTCCTGCAGTTCAAAAACACTCCTAAACCCTGGGAAGATGAGAATTAATTATCATTTAGGTCTAATGTTGATAGATATAGAAGTATAATATTAATATAACAATTTTTGGACACAAATAGCTCTTTTGATAGTAAAAGTTGCAGACCCCTTACCTATGGGGTAAGAGCAGCTGTCAATCTCTATCTCACCTCTGGGGTAAGGGGAGCTGGCGGCTTTATGCAGCGTCATAACTTGTGAACATGCAGATAATCCCAGGACAGCCACTGATTGGTGATATTTTCATTGCAGCGTACAAAGACCTTCAGTCCAGAGAAGACACCAGGAATGCCGCTTGGCAGCATGAGGGCTGGGATGAGGCGGTATATTATACAGGTGAGACCTTGTTCGTACAAGTGCTGTTGTTCATTAGCAAGCAGTCTTGACTACGATTCTTAAAAGGCAGGGTCAGTCATTCTGGAGGGCACTTATGAGTTAAAATCAAATCAAACTCCATCAGAAGCTCCGCCCCACAAATGGAAACGCATTGCGATTCCTAGGGCGTTGTTGTGAACCGTGTTCGCCACTTAGCTTCATATTTACGGAGCCAGAGCTGTGTAGAAATTCCAGATTATCTTTTCAGAACACACAGAACGGTAAAGTAGCATAATGCAAGATATTGTGTGAATTTGACAAAAGGTGTATTATTTTAAAATGACATATTTAAACAACTGCTGATTGAACCATTTCCTTTTTCTGCAGTTCCTCTTATTCAGCACATGGATTCCAGGATTATGATACCATTGAAGGCCTCCCCACTGCAGTGATGCGAGATTCCCACTACAGACTGAATCATTTGTTAAATGTTACGTTACATACTGTAAAACTGCAAATAATAGCCCGGGCTTCTATTTACTCAAACAATAAATTCAACACGCCGTTATTGGAGACAGGTGTCTATAGTGGACAGGTGTTTAATTACTTTATCACAAAACCCTTGCTAAGAAAATATTGGAAATATTATCAAATTGATCATTTAAATCAGTATGAATATTTGTATGTGTTGTAAAATTGAATTGAAAAAATTCACAATAGGTTGTATTTAAATCCTTGTTTACTCTCCTTAAGAAGCTATCGTTAATTCTGGGGTCTGCCCAAAAAATGTCCGATAAAAAGTGATCACCATATGAGAAGTGCATATTATGGTTATATTCCCAATAAATTAATTGATTAACTATAATCTAGGGCACAGAGCAGGAGAAATACTATAAATTAAGGATTATATAAAAAAAAAAATCTAGGCCTATATAAACCATCATGTTAATTAGACTAGGCCTACAGTATTTTCCAAATATAAATAAAAAGGATATTTGACATGGCAAACAAAGGATGGCAATCTTTTTATCGGACAATCACTTTTGGGTACAACTGTCAGCTACTCATTAATAATCGGTGCAGTGGAGTGGATAGGACACACAACCAGTGCCAGTGATTGAGCGACATGCCTGTCAATGCAATCTGTTTATAGCCCACTTTTAGCCTACAGTAATGTAAAACCGGGTGAAAAGTTTTAACAAAGTATTAACAAGTATATTTTGTAGCCAGGAAATGAAAATAAGCATAAACATGTTGCAGGGCAAGGAGAAAATGTTGTGTGCAGTCGTGATAAAATCAAGATTCAGCAATGGACAATATTCACATCCTGGATTATTTTTCATGAAAAACGTTGGATTCTTTTGATCGGTGGACCCGTAATTACAGACTAAAGAACAACATAATGGGGGAATGGACATGCAGGTTATTATGACAGTTTCAAACTGCTAGGGTAGGGAGCAAGTCTACTTACTCACTCTCCACACACAATATATAACAAAGCTTTTACAATAAAAAATATATATACGCGATCTGCCTACTCCAGGTGGGGAATGAGTCCTTACCCCAAGTGAAGGAGTTTAAGTACCTCGGGGTCTTGTTCGCGAGTGA
>JAODTR010074090.1:0-15443 GCA_025399935.1 Amblyopsis rosae | reverse complement strand
TTGGGGTCCCCTGCTGGAGCTGCTGCCCCCGCGACCCGACTCTGGATAAGCGGATGAGGATGGATGGATGGATTAATTAGTGAATGGTTTGCCAATATTAAGTTGTGTTATGGTTTGCCAAATAATGGAAAATCAATCACTTTCTTATACAGGTTGTCTCATCTCCACATTTCTATCAAACGCCACAATTCAACACTAGTCACCCCCACGAGAACCGACAGATAAGCTAAGGCAGAGTATTATCTCTGGCAAGAGGATGCATAAATAATTCAAACCTGCTGAACTACATTATGGCAATATTAGAAGAGGATTCTATGATATTGAAATCAATTCATTGCGAGTCAGTCTGGAGCCCAGTATTAATCATGGGTTGGAACGATAACTGCCTTTCCCAAAGACATTTTCATCCATTATCAGCCTATTGTGTGTATACGTATAATATTAGTGTATATTTATGAGTCATGTTCTAAGACCTATTTATGTAAGTCAGGAATTTGTCATACACACCGAGGCCCATTAGATCTTCATGGGTGTTTCAGAAAGACATCTCAGCGACAGCCTTATATGGATGATGTGACTACTATGTCACTCTGAGATTTACTTAAAAGGTCTAAAAAGTCTAAAAATGTTTTGTCACAAAAAATGTTGTACTGCACTAGGGATGTGCGTGATTAGTCGGTTAGATTAAACGCTGGGACCATCACTAGTCACCATAAATACTACTCGGGTAAACATGTTATTTTTTCTTTTATTATTTTTTGAAAGTAGTTCAGTTAGTATTTCCTGCCTCAGCCGGTACATGAAACACACAAAGCAATCTGTTGACACTGCGAGTGGAGTTGGTAGCGCTTGATTTTCCATGCGTTCCTGGTTCCTGATAGCGAGGGAGCGGGGGCAACTCTAAAAGCAGCATACTTTGATGTTGCCACTACAGTAGCTCCGATCGCAGAAGATGACTGAGTTTAAATGTGCAGTGCAGCGTCAGGCTTTATCCAAGCGAAACAGATCTGGATACACAACCATTTTATTTTAACCTTACAGTACAACTGCATTTAATATTGTTAAAAATAAAAAGTTTGACTTCCGTCGGGTTCCTGACTGTTGTTTAAGTTTAAGTTAGGCTAAATAACATTTTTCTAGGCTAAACTAGCTATGGAAGTACGGTAGGGCTAAGCTATAATTAGCTAACGCTTCAGCACACCCAATGCAGCATACGGTACAGATGTACCATTTATAATCAATATAAAGTGAGAGTTGCATGACGCTCATGTCCCGCTGCCTGTGTAACGGAGCTGTATTGGCACTCTGTTGTACTGTAGGCTACTGTAACTGTTCATACTCTGAAGGTCAGATTATTCTTATTTTAATGAGGAGAAAGGGTAAGCTAAAATGTGATCTCCACCCACTGAGGCGAAACACCCGATCGACGATTGCAGGTAGGGAGACCCTGCAACATGTACCGGTACACAAGCTGACAATGTTAAGCCTGATTGTGATCAATTCGGATGGTTTTCTGACTGTTTTTCATATTTTTAGACTAGTTGACTAGTCTACTTTTACAAATTTGTTTAACCGACAGGGAAATTATTCGCTGGAAACATCCCTACACTGCACCGAACCCTTCATTCACGGTAGGTCGCTGTAAAATGCCACGTGCCGACAGCAGTGAACGAATCTACACAATTTGTATTGCCATTCACCACGCAGGGGTGCATTGGTTCTTCAGAAAGTTAAAGCTCCTGTATGTTGGATTTAAGAGTTGCAACAAGAGCTAGCTACACTGCCATTTTGGCTCCCTCTCTCTGGAGCTCATTGGTCTGCCGTTGCAAGGCCCTTTGACAAAGCTGTTTTAGATTTAATTGATAGTCAGGCAAGGTTGATTCGCCGTACCAATCGACCTGATTGGTCAGAATCTTTAGCGTGATCTAAATGGACTTGCACAGAGGCCGGGGCTATTGACAAGAGCATACATTGTCACTGAGCATTTCACTCACTGATGGCTGACGGATGGCATTTCTATCCATTCACATTCAATTCTACCTAAAGCTACTTAAAGAGATGAGCCGAATACATTTTTAATCCTTCGTCTCTACTCACGGCATCCCTGCCAATCAGAAGTCATGCCAAGTCAAGTATATTCGTGCGGTACTGACTCACACGGCCTGAATTACCTTCTTCAAAAGATAAAAATTTACACTTGAAAGGGGAAGCGAAGCGAAGCACCCACCTGAACAATTCAGTGGTGGGAAGGAATCAATTTTATTTGACAGTCATGCTACATGATATTAAAGCATCTCTCCTTTCACGAGTGGCTCTTTATTAAAAGAAAGTTACCTTTCCTTGCTCTTTATTTCGTGATAAATGCATTTACCATACAGGCTATATACTCTACGCTATAGACTATATACCCAAATGCACGTTTCTAATTCGTCTTAATAACCCACTGAGTGGTTCTTTTTATATTGTGATACAGATCTGAGAGCTGATCTACTGCTTGGTTATTAGTGGAGATGCGTTATCCTGTCCGTATGTATTAAAGTGCAAAAACGCTTTGTCTTTCAGCCTGGAACTGGGACACGCCGTAATAACGGGAAACTGCTACTTGCTTGAATGGGTTTCTGCAGGTCCATACATTGACACAGACGCATGAGATTGAATAGAACGGACTATTGTTCCGTGCGGGGAGAGAATGTTGATTGTGCATTATACGCTGGAGTGCATAGGGCTGGGATGGCCACTGCCACAGACTGCCACGTGAGCTGCTATTTGCTTCATGAGCAAATTGGCCCAATATATGGAATGGAATGTAATTTCCCGTCCCCGCGGTAACGGAATACGCTTAATTCCTGTTGTCCTTTTTACATCCGTCTTTCACCCTGACAAACAATTAATTTAAATGTAATTCCTCTCCATTAGTGATGAGTGATGGTGTTATTAGGCATACCCCTGAGCACCGTTATTCTAAGCTCCTGTTAACCTCCCAAGCCTTTGTTGGACGACACATCTGGGGAGGCATAGAGGGGGACGGGGGGGGGACGGGGGGCAGCCCAGTGTGCTCAATAGCTCAGCTGGAATGCTGCATCATCCAGAGACAATACACGTCACTTCTCATCTGGCTATTGGCCATTGTGTCTCCGATATCGCTCTTGCTCTCTCTCTCATTCAATCTGTCTCTGAGCAAGCCTCATTCGTATGTTGCGCACGCCTGTGTTTGTGGCTGTATTTTTGTGTTGAGTTAGTTAACAGTGGTGCTAGACCTTTGCCTTGCCATGCTATTGTGCTCTGTTGCCTTTGAGAAGGAGGTCTAGTGGGTAAATAATCAAGGACTGTCAACCACTGGCGGTTCACGGCAGTGGCTCAGACATCATGGCCACGACTTGAGTGATGGGCTGATGGGTGTGTGTGTGTGTGTGTGTCAGTCATTGTTGGTCACTGCTATAACCAGTTCCCAATATACAGTATAGTTGAAAAGCGTAGTATACATGCACGTTGCAGTTTTTAATACATTATGTATGAGGGAAATCTCAGCACAGTCTTCTCAATACTGCTTTGGAAGCATCTGAGCACGCAATTTAGTGAGATTGCAGAGCCCAGGCAGGATTAAGTCTCAAACAACTGTGCGGAGGGAGGGCTTTGAGCACATTTAGCCAGAGAGCTGTTCAATATCCTGCCGAATCACTGAATAAATTGTCACAGCACTCCACACTCTCTTAGAGATGCTAAGTTGATAAGTCTGAAGTGGAGATGTATTGGGAGAAGATGAACAGCATACCTCCTGGGTGTCAGTCAGAAAAGTCTACTACTACAGCAATACTACTGTTACAAGTACAAGTACAAACACTACTACAGTATTAATAGTAATGTGGAGTGGATGCATGCTCTATAACGATGTTCGGCTCATTGAATAAAAATTTATTTAAAAAATTTGATAAAAAAGGTTAGTTACATTAACTGACTGCATTGCTGACAGATTACCACAAATTACTAATTTAGAATTGAAATAAGTATTAAATGTAGAGTAAATGGGCGTATTGTAATATCAAATATAATATAATATCAAATATCAAATATCATAATATAATAAGTAATATCAAAATGTACTGTATTGTTTTAAAGCACGTTTTCTACATTCTGGAAAACGTTTAGTCCCAACGTTTAACATACAAATGTTTTAGCAATCAAAATATTAGTCTTGCATACATAAAACCACTGTCTAAATCTATAGGGCCTTGGTAGTGCTGGCCGATAATATTGACTCAGGGATTTTGGCAAGGAAATGACTTGCTAGAGAGAAACGCAGACAGACAAAAACATTCCTCTGTTTGCCGATCGAGTGCCACAGACGATGCCATTTCCCAATCCTGAAACACAATCACCTTGTCTAACTATTCAGGGTTAACAGACACACTGTCCTTATGTGCAGTTGTAAATGTTTGAATGACTCCACAAACAAATGTAATAATCCTATGCACATATTTCAGATTCCACATAAATTCTCCGTAGAAACCAACCAGCTGTGTTCTTAGGCCCAGCCAGATAGCCTCTGATCCTTCCCTGGAGGGTTTCTTACGACGCTGTTAAAGCAACCGCCCTCATCTTCCACGGCCATCGTCCGTCACACTTGACACGCGCGGCTGTTGCTAGGCGCGATATCTTGCGATTAGATTCACGAGATGCTGCCTTTATGGAATGCCATCTCGTTGACCTGTCAGCGGCGATGACTCAGCGGGGCACCCGCTTTGTTTGTGCGCAGGCGTGCACGAGAGAACGCGCGCACGCAGGCGATGTCGAGCGAGAGATTGTATGAGTGCACAAACACTTGTGTTTGTATTTGGGTGTGTGTGTGTGCGTGTTCTGCTCTTGTCTTATCTATGCATTTAGAGCAGATATGGGTTGTATATTGTGCCATCCTTTTATGGTTGAAATCTCTGCTGCCGTGCATGTGTGCGCGTGCATGTGTGTATATATGTGTGTGTGTGTGTGTGTGTGTGTGTGTGTTCTCATGCCTGGCCCTTTATCTTCCACACTGCACCTGTGCTTGTGTGTTCCCGTGTCTACGCCACTGTGTATTCCCTTGTGTGTGGCTTTTCATTTGCCCAGGGCTTGTGTGAGCCTCCTGACCAACTGTCTGCAACACCAAACTCCCGTCAGGGCGTTATAGATCCCAGCTCTGCAGTCGCCAGGCAGACAGCGTGATTGATCACCATAGGGCATTAAATGTCGTTGTCTACATGCAAGTATAGTCACACAGGCTGTAACGTCGCCCCCTGGGGGACGTGTAAATGTTGCCATTGATTCCTGCTCGACGTCTCCCTAATTCCCCACTGTGAAGATGTATGCTCAGCACGGTCTATATTACGCTGTTCTTGATTGTGATAAAAGTGTTAGCGTTGTGGCACTGCAAGATCCAGATGAATGGGCAATTATCTCCAGGAAGAATGAATTTAGACACACTGGACTTGAATAGAAAATTGGTGTACATTCATAAAATGTTACTTAAAAATCACACACTTGGCAAAACCCATGAATTCTCCCTCATATCCTGTATATTGTATATAGATTAAAATAAATATACTGCTATATTATACTTAGATATAGATAGTGGATATAGAGTCAGGTGATCAAGAAGTTGCTGAATGGGCGAATGTGTGTGGCTAAACTACAGCGCTTTGAGTGGCCGGAAGGTTGGAAAAGTGCGACATAAATGCAATGTATTTACCATTTAGATATTACAATACAAATACAATGCATTTCCATGGCTTCAGCACATTATATATGCATTCATAAACATGATGAACAAAAAGCACATTTTCCTCACCAACTCCCTGTTTGAAGCACAATGTAGAAAAATCAGCCTGTTTATATAGTTTTATATAGTTTTGCCACAGTGGCTTCAACCACAATGGTAATTCTAGACACAAGCTCAGGACTTTTAATCTGAAGGCCTGTAAGTATTGGTACAACGAGAACAACATTAAATTCAGTTTGTTTTAAATGTCAAGTGAGCTCACATTTGCAAGCGCCTTTGATCAGACCTCAATGTGATTATACCTGAATTCACATATGAGGTAATACCCTGTGCATTAAATGAATGAAGACCTTTTTATAATGCACCTAGTATAGAGCCAGACTCAACATCTGTTATCCATCGTCTTCCTTTCATCTCCACCTGTCCTCCTCATCATGGCCACCTTCCATCCCACCATTCATCTCTCCTCCACTGTGCTGTCGAACCCCTCCACGTCACCTCTGCACACATCTAGAGCCCTCCTTTCTCTGGGGAATAAAGGTGTCCTCTCTGACATTTATCCATACCTGATTGTGTGCGTGTGTGCCCACGTGATGCTACATTTTGGGAATTATTTGTTGGTGGTTGTAAGGTGCTTGGGTCTCTATGTACATTGTAATCTTCGATTAGTCACAATAATCTTTTTTCTTATGAGATGTTGATGGACTGGATGATTGGACTGTACATGGTTAGCTAAATGTGTTATCTACGCTCCTGTGAGGTTATTGGTGACTGTAGAGCTTGCAGTTTTGTAACCAGTGCAGATTTCTATCAATTAGCTTCGTTTTTATTCATTTTATTTTTTTATTTTTAGGAATATGCTTATTGTGACTACGTACGGCTTTACATTTGATTTGACAGTTATTAACTCGTACTCAAGCGGTCAAGCCATTCTTATACACTAGATATACACCAATGTTGATTTCCTGTAGGAGATATGGATGTGGAGGGGCATACTGCAGTAAATGAGGATAATACGTAAGCTTGGCAAACTATACGATTCCTCATGTCTCACCCTCTCACATCTGGTTCTCTCATCCTGAAGGGCATTAATGTCACAAATACCTCTCGCCTATCAAGCCCCTGGGTGCTGTCATTTATATTATTGAGTTTTCACTGCAGTTAGTCGATGTTTTAATCAATCTGCCTGCAATGGAAATCACTCTTATTTTCACTTTTATTACTTTTAATAATATGTATAGAATGACAACATTTCTTTGTCCTTGCTTTGTTGGTAAAAGCTGGTTCTGTCTACACACTGGTCTTGTTACTGTAGGTTGCGGCAGGCAACACAATAATATTCCTGCAAGCATATGTTCTATTACTGTAAAAATAAAAGCGTTAAAGAATGATTCATAGTTGATTAAAGGATCACAATGGTGTAATGCCATTGTATAACATATGAGGATATGCTGAATTGTCCGTTCATATACTGACCCACCCCTCTAACCACATGAATTGTTGGAATTCCTATTAAGGTTACACAAACTATCTGCATGGTCATATGGAAATAGATGGAACAATATGTAAAGTAAAATGCAATGTTTAGTCTGTGCCTCATTCCAATACATGTCATTACAAGAAATTCAGATGGTTTCCACATCTGTTTATAGTCTACCCCAAACTGTGCGGCCTGGTTAAATAAATGTTGTATTCATGCATATGTATCCCATACAGAGTGCAGAGATAATTTGGCTTTCTTTTCCCTTCCCTTCCCCCCATTCCCGAACATGCATATCTGTCAGCGTGAGACTTTCACGGATCGGGGTAGATTGTAGTGGCTTCCCCGCTGAGCGTGACAGAGAATGAACCCCTAATCACAAAGCTACAGGGCCTCCGTTTGTATCTGTGCTGGGTCAGGCCTCTGTCCTGTCATCTTGGGACATTTTGCCTCAGTAGAGAGGGGGGGAAGTTATCCATCCGTCACTGCAACCTCCAGACCACCAGAGGATGGCCAGTAATAAGAACCACGGGACAACTGGTGCTGTGTTTGTATAGTTTCTGATAACATGGGTATTATTGTATGGGCTGACGGAGAGACCTCCGATGCACGATGCCACCCATCTCATCCAGCCTCGGTATATCTGTGGCTCATCAAACTGTGTTTGTGCAAGACCTCCAGGCCCACTGGTCCTACATCTGCCCAGAACCCCACCACATTCACCCCATTCCCCAGCAGCACTAAGTCGACAATTACTGTACACTTGTTCACTGGGGAATTCTTGAATTGAAGGAGTCCAGATTTGCCCAAAGCCGAGAGGGACTTCTTCAACAAATGCATGCACTTCCACAAAGGCTGAGGGAGTTCATTGATATTCATGGTCGAGTTCCAGGATTGTTTGTGTCACCTCTGTTTTAGGTGACATAATTTCTCCTGGATGGCCTTGGGGGGGAATGTTCCCCGAGCTGCTTATTTTCTAATAAATTCACTCACTTGACCCTGTTAGTTCATTCAACAGGCCCCCGCAACGTAAAGACGACTACCATTAATTTGAAAGATTATTTTGCTGCCACTGAGAAGGTAGTCGGCAGTTAACCTATATTTCAGGATTTCTCTGCAAGGTGATTATGATTGAGGGCCCTAGAGAGTAAATTCATAGGTCTATAAACCCAGTTATTATGATGGTGAATGTATTTTAAAAGCCTAGCCAAGGTTGTTTGTGACTAGATTTGCATAAATGTAGGTAATTCTATTAGTTTGTTTTAATGATGCATAAATCTGATCTTGAAATAAAACCAGGACCATGCTCTTGAAATAGATATTGAAATTAAATGACGAAGGTAGTAATTTTAAGGCCATATAACTGCAAGTATGTAACCCATGATTCACTTGAGAATGGATGCTTTTGGTTGAATAAGCTTTTAATGTGTGCATTCTCACAGCACAAAGCGAGAAACACGTCCGACACATCTGCATGCATTAGCTATTCCCATCTCTCTCCAAAATCCATCATTCTTCTAGTCCTTTATTTGCACTCTTTGCCGAGCAAGCCTCACCTCCGACCCCATGATTAAGCAAGCAAAGCAAGCATTTAAATTCTTAATGAGTCCATTTAATGAAGGTTGATTAGCCATTATGGTGCTGGCTCAAACAGAATAGCCAGGATGGCTCCTGGGCCAACATTCAAGCATTGCCAATGACTAGCCTCACCCTTGTGGTATGGGCTGATGTCCTTGGTGGGTCCCCTTAATATAACCCAGTTGTTTCTTTAAAGTTCATTTGTCACTTAAATGGACACTGATTTCCTTGGTTTAAAAGACGAAGCACATTTTACAATCACTTGGTGATTGGCTGGTGATTCTCAATTACCAAATGTTTGTTGAACCGGACCTAACGGTTTAAGATGATTTCTCTTTAATATGCTGTGTGCATTTGGGTTTTAATAGTCTTCCAAAGTGCAACACTTCAGGCCTGATGAGTATAAAACTCACTTCTCATGAAGTTATTTGGAATCAACTGCATAGATAAATCACATTTGTCATTTCTCATAAAATGTAAAAAAATCCCCATTCCCCTCACTCTAGATCAGCTGAGGTGAGATATTGCTTGCGCAGAATGATTGACTGTTTCTCTTATTACTGTCACTTCTCATGTACTGTTTGAAATGTGAGGAAACATGGAGAGAAAGCAGAGAAGAAGCAGATAAAGGTTTCTCTGACATTTCAAGATGGTGTAACCTGGACTGTTTACACCCGTGGACCAGTTCTGTCTGTCAGAAATGTATCAGGGTATAGGTCGATTTAGAAATGTGGCTGTAGATGAATGCAATAGAATACATATTCTTTATTGCCTGCAAAGGGGATTGAATTGCATTGTTACCTTAATCATAATCGTGGCAAATTATGAAATGTGTTGGTTACACTTCTAAAATATATTTATATTTCTGAGTGCACAGTGCACTGAAACTTCCTCACACAATGTCTACAAGGCATTTTAGTTTTGCTAGTCTGCATTTAATTTCCCCATACAAGCTTCTCGACGCAGCTCGTAATATACAGGAAGATGTGTTCATCGTTATTCAGGTGCAGATATTTCCCACTCAGCCTGACCATAAGCAACTATTTTCTGTCACCAACTGTCACCCGTGGGACATTTTAGGTTTTCTGTAGTGGAGGACTTTTACCCCTACTTGGCTAAGGTTCCGTGTGGTCCACTACCCCTGCAAAAAAATCCAGCTTTGCTGGTCACCAGCATAAGGTATGTTTTACATGCTGGTTATGAGTATGAACCAGTTGCATCCATAATTGTAACCCTGTCTTTCATTGTCTCCCTCCTTCTCTGTTCCCGTTGCTCGGTGTATGTCCACAGGACTGCATGCATGACGGACTCAATTTGCCTTCAATGTGAACACACACACAGCCACTCACTGCCGTCCTCGTTTCCTTCCATCCGGATGAGGAAGGCGCCTGGGAAACATGTTGAGACCACAGTTTCATAGTAATTTGCTCGCTCGCGCACTCTCTCTCTGCCTCTCTGCCTCTCTCATTTCTTTCGAACATCCTCTTCCCAGCCTTTTAGCTTTTTATGAATCCCAAAAATTTGCATTTTCACATAGATTGTTTTTGGAAGTGTCGTATTATACAGTTTTTACGAGTTGGTTATCTCAGAAAGTCTGAAAAAACTATTTTGAACAACTCTGCTACTCAGATTCGAACTATATTCAGTGTAAAGCATTTCCATACCATACAGAATTGATATTCTCATTTATTTTTTATAAAGAAAAACTGGTTGTGTGTACAGTTGCATCAATGGCCGAGTGGCATAGCACGTTTAAAATCAGAAGGTAGATGGTTTGAATCCAGCTGGGGGTAACCTATTGTCTGTATTCAATTTAAAATTACACTCCATCTGTTGGTGAAACTTTAGCTTTTCTAAATGTCAAGAATACTTTGCAGGTCTGTTGACTCTGAAGACAATATTTAAATTATCCAGATATCTGCTTATTGCAACCATACATTCAGCATTCAACAATTATATGTCCAAATCCTACATTTCTGACCTTTTTATTTTAAAAAGACATCATGTTTTGCAAAAAGCAGATAAGAAATATCTTAATAATGTTATTTATTCAATGTTTCACAAAACGTCATGTCATTTTAAAACAGGTCCCCTTTTCCTGGTCTTATGTTGACATCTACTGGTGGCATTGAACAATTAAGTGCAGTTAAATTATATTTTTAGAAGGAAAACAATGCTACAACTGCAATATCTTCAATGGTGTTAAGGTTTAGAAACTACGTCACAACTTTGAAGGTTGTGAGTTCAAAGCTTCCTTGTGGAGGCAGCCTGGAAATTTTGCTATATTTCTGTGACATCCCTTTCTTGCTATGAAATATTACCTAAAACTGTATTTAGCATTTTCTCTTCAAAGGTCCTCAAATTCAGAGCGTCCTTGGATCCCGATCATTGTTGCTTGCGGCTATATTTTTAATTGAATGTTGTATAATTGGTGTTTCTTTGAGTATTAATCATAGAACTATGGTATTATTATACTGTACATCACAATATATTGCAGCAAGAGCAACATACAGTATGTGGCAAGATAGACATACCTCAACATATCTTTAACACTGGCTTGCTCACAATATTTCACACAAAGAAAGATGAGAGTTTTGCAATGTTGCAAACATTCAAGTCTTTCAGTATTTGACATGAAATTGACAGACTGAATAACATTTTGGGCTTGAGATGAATATATTTCTTTGCGTGCTATATTCTAGCCTGAAACGAAGTTGCTATAAAGCATTAAGCAGTTCATGCCTGTTCCACAAAGATACAATGCATTATCTGCAATATCTGGGGTCCTGGACACAGAGGGGCAATGACTGAGATGCCATTCTCTCTTTTACAAGTTTAAGAAAACCATCAAAATGATTTTGAAGATGTTATTTTCAGTTATATTATTAGTTGCTTTAATTAGTGTGTAGGCTCTGTAATAAACAGGTGTATCTAGTCCTTTGATCAATCAAATGGCCATACAGAAAATACCCTGGCTCAAACCAATGTTCTTCTGCCTTGTGCCTGGTACAACCCAGGGGAATAGCTTTGAAATGGCAGTTTCATCTGCCTGTCAGTCTCCCTCTCTGCCTGTGAAAATAGTTTCATGCGTCAGGCTGCAGACAAGGTAGACGGGTTTCTAACCCTTTGATTGAGGCCACTAGCAGAACCTAATGGGGCACTTTAAGCCCAGCCAATGTAGAGCGTCACAGGGTGTTTTGGGCTAAATAACGCCGCCGGTATGCTTTTATATATGTGGCTGGTTCAAATGATTTCTGGGATCCCGAGGGCGCCAGCTGCCTCCAACACTGCAGCGCGCCTCAGCTTTGACGTATCTCTGGCCTGGTTTGTGCTATGTCACCAGCTTGGAAGCTTGAGGTTAAAAGGCCAAGGCCGCGTTGTGTCTATATTGTGGTATTTGTGGGGCTCTGGGTAGAGCACAGCTGGAGCCGGGGGGGGTAGCTTATAAATACCCTCACAGTCAGAGCGAGCAGCCCCCCGGGGAATACATGCCCGCGTGAACGTACACAGAGGCACGTCGGGTAGGCCGTCTGTTGCTGAGAGTCATTAACTCAAATGTTGACATGCACCCTCCCCTCGAATGTGTCCTCCCCTTCTCAGTGGTTTGACCCTTCCCCCCAATCCCTTCCCCCCTCCTCGCTTCCTGTTGTATTTTAGGGAAAGCTCACTCGGAGCGTGAGAAGCTTTTTGGGACAGGCCGTCTTGACCCTGAGGGATTTGGAGCAGAGCTTGTTCCATACACACACACACAGATGACTTGTCAACATCTCACTCCTAAGTTCTCATCCATAGTTTGTTAGCGCTACTGGAATTTCTGTTGTTTTGTTTAAAGAGATTTGCTAAAGCGTCCGCTGTCCACCTTAAGGGTCTGCACTGTTGTTAAGTTCAAAGTCCATGGGTTTAAAAGAAATATGAGAGCGTGTAGGCCAAGGCCCAAGGCAAGGCATTGTTTTCATTTATCTGCAGCTTTCCTAAGCATCAAGAATGTATTTCTGTTCAAACAACAAAATCATGTTATTTTACTTGGACACGTTTCCCTTCTCAGTTTCTCCGACTCCTTTGTTCTAATAAAGAGGATTTCTCTAATAGCCGTACAGACTGAAGTAGATTGGGAAAGCTCAAATCCTGTGTGTGTAAGAAGAAAAAGGGGAAGGATGTTTGTATTACTCCGCTCCACTTTGAATATTGGGTGAACATGGAGGAGGGGAAATAAGCAGTAATTTTCTTACCAATTACCTAACCACATGGCTTTTGCTAATTGTTTCCATGTGAAACAGCTAGCGACATGGTGCTGTACACTACAGAGGTCTATGCACAAGCCCAGCTTGATGATACGGTCGCTGTGTCTGAGCGCTACAGCCTCAGCTAACGGCTCCACGGCTGTCCGTTATTGTTGCCTGAGATGAAATAATATTTCTGAAGAAAACAACGTTTAAAAGGAAACCATATTGTGTATGTATGTGGGGGTGTGGGTGGGGGGTCAACCAACTCCAGATTGGTTACGGTATAATGGGGTTTAATGAATGTAAGGTCTGCGAATAAGCTCTGGACTCCCCTGGGATGTGGGGCTGTGGGCTGGCTGGTAAACATCTCCCACAATTCTCCCACAGCCCATCTGGCTGGAGTCCAGCACTCCCATACCACAGCACCTTCTTCCCTCAGCTAGAAAGCATTGACTCATCTTCTTCTCACAAGTCCCTGAAAAATCTCACAATAATGCGTCTGTAGGCTTTGGGTAGGAAGCTTTACTGTAGCAGCGTCTGAGTAGATTAGCGGCGGTCAGGCCCACGGCCCACTTCAGCAGTGGTTGTGTTTTGTGGGGGTTGGAAACGGCTGGGCGAGCTTTGTAATGGAAACGGTTTGGCGGTTTAGCCACAACGACACGATTTACAAAAGTCTTCACCTTTTTTTAAAAATTTTCTTAGTTTCTTATTTTTATTTTTATTATAGCTCACAATGTACGATGTATGAGTTGAGGAGTTACAGTAAATGCTAATTATTTTCTATTTAAGGAGTGCGGGTTCATTGTGAATGTATAATTTAGATTATCATGTATAATTGTTATATATAAATGTGAATGTATAATTTAGATTATACATTCACAATTAAGTATGGAAGGAAACAGTGAGAAGAGGCTAAAAGCATGCCATCCTTGGCCTTTGAGGTTTGTGCACATGACGAAAGACAATGATGTCCACTTTCTTATTTATTAAATAGACAAATACTGAATAGCAATGACACAATCAGTCCTTTTGCCATTGTTTTTCTGCTTGTTTCTTGAGCTTTCTTAAAACGAGAGCCAAGAAAATGAGATACTTCTGGGGTTTGATCTACCCCCGATCACCCAAACATGCCGCACGCACACACACACACATACACGCATTTCACCCATAATGCAGAAAAAGTAGTGTAACCTGGTGTTGAACAGGTACCGATATGGTAAATGATACTAAAGGGTATAGTAATGAAAAATATAAATGAGCAACAAATACATATGTATAAATTCATGTTCCATAATATCTCAATTAAAAAAAGTCTAAAGCTATTAGTCCATAAAAGGTTCAACATTTGGGTTTATATAAAAGATGTATGTTAATCTATAATACGCAGATCTTGGTGGTAGTAGCAAATATTCAAACGACAACTTTGAAGGCCGTGTACTGTGTGATCATGTAGTGTGTTTAAGCAGGGACTGGTGGAAGAACGTGGGCGTGAGGAGTGGCAAGGTTTATGGTGACATGGTCGGAAGTTGATAAGATATGTTGGTGAATTAATAAAATACTATATGACAATGATAGTGCGACTATCCGTGATATGTAGATTGGATGTCTATAGTATGTAGAGTGCAGATTGCAGTGCATACAGCAACGTTTAAGGGATAGCGTCACGTGTATGGCTCTCGGCACAGAGCTGAGGCGAAATGCTAGCCGGCTAGGCTAGCGCGGGCTAATGGCGTCACCCAATTTCTTGAGTCTGCCACTGTTAGATGAAAGACTACTACAGATACTGTTCAATCCCTCCTCTGTTTCACGGGAGTTTGATAGGGTTGAACGAACTGCGAGTAATGACTGTTTTCCACTGGGTTTCCATAACGAAGCGGCCTTGCATTAACCGTGCCAAGCCGACCACAAGCATCGTTCAGGCCTGCAACATTTGTAAACATTTTTTATTTTATTTTATTCTGGCTGGTGTGTGTGTGTGGTGTGGGCCCATGCTTACCTGTAATGTTATTTTGTTTTAAATTAAAAACCTGTGACTGAGGGTTTTAATTTGGATTAAAATAATTATAACAAAGGAGAGAAATATGAAAATATAAGAGTATAACTTGTTGTTATGAACAGTAGTGAACTGTTATTTTTTTAGTTTATTACACTTTTTCCTTAAAATAAATATATTATATTTTTTGTAAACTGTATTGATGGTATTTATCTTAAAGTAATGCTATTGAAGAACAAGAACATGTAGATTACAATAAGGGGGATAAATATTCAATTAGTTAATTTAGCTAGGTTTAACTGAACCCAGGATTAGAATTATGGAGTTAGAAAAGTGCTACAGTAGCATGAGAGAGAGAGAGAGAGAGAGAGAGAGAGAGAGAGAGAGAGAGAGAGAGAGAGAGAGAGAGAGAGAGAGAGA
>JAODTR010074079.1:0-15444 GCA_025399935.1 Amblyopsis rosae | reverse complement strand
TCTTGTATGCCAGCACCAGTGCCTTGAATTGGATCCGAGCTGTAATAGGGAGCCAGTGTAGTTCTCGGAAGAGGGGGAGTTACATGGGAGACACAATATGTCCACGGTTTCGTTTCACGGTTCCGGAAGACAGAGCCGCGGTCCACACACACCCAACCTGCTACAGGTGCAGCCTGTTGAATTCTCATATACTTTGCTACTGTAATTAAATTTAAATTTTTCACTTCACATTTAGCTCTAAAATATATTAGAACCACTGAGCCTTTTTATAGTTGTCAAAACACAATACAAAGCGACTTATAGAATGCATGTGTTCTCATTCATGGAATTAACCCTGTCACTACGATGTCGGATTATGGCAATGAGTCTATTGCCTTCGCTTCTTTACTCAAACGAAACTGTGGAATAATATCACACTTTATTTAGAAACATCAATGCGTGGGTGGGTTAGGCATGATGCAGCAGTTACCTTTTTTGTGGGTGTCTCTTTCACGAAACCAACCAATTCAATAAAATATCCATGATGTCCGCCAAGGTATGAAAACTGTCCAAAACTTTCCAGGTTATTTTTAATTCAGTCTCTGGACGCTGTCTGTTTTGCCATCATGTGGTTCCAAACTGTTCAATCGTCTGCTTGCATTTTGTAACTTCTAGCAATGAAGCTACAGTGTCGTCCTTAGTGTTCCAATTGTTGATTTTTAATAAAGGTGTCTATTTAAAATATGAATATAGCATTGCTATTGTCTGTTACGGATATAGTGGAATATTGTCTTTAGGAGGGTGTTTTTTTTTTTTTAACCTTGGTGTTGGCGCTGCAGCATAGCCGCATTTGTGTGTTTAATAGGCTGAGAAGCTGGTACAAGTGTGCCATCTACTGGCAGAAAGTATAGAAAAAAGACTATTCTACAGAATATAAATTAGGACAGAAAGGGGAAAAAAATTATGCATGTATACATGCATCCATACATACATACTATCTTAAATAATTTAGAAGTATTTACTATGTTTGGGGACAGAGTCTCGTGTGAAAGGAATTAAAGGCCCACATAGGCCAGTCGCGTGATTAAAGCAATAAGAGCTTAGTCTCTTGATTGAAGTTTTGTGTTTTGCTAAAGAAATTAACTACAGAAAATGAAATGCAGGGTCAACATGTGAAACCTAAGCCATTGTTATATACAGTGCATGATCGTCTCTCTCACACCCCACACACCCACGCACAAAATACCACAGAATGCAAAAACAAAGTGGTGTAATTCACAATTGGAGCATTAAATTCACCAGTGCAATGCAGCAGTTATGGCTATATGTCAAACTGCAAAATAACCCATGATTATCTAAGTTTTGTCAAAAGTATTTGTACACTTTGTAGACTTTAAATTCTTTGTCTGCCCAGGAAACATGGGCAACCCTCAGACACCCCAGATGCTGGTGTCTCAGAGCTCCATGGGACCGCACAGTGACCCTCAAAGCCCCATGGGAATGATGCTGCATGGTCAGCAGCAGATGCAGTCCCACGACTCCTCCGGAGCTATGATCACGCCACCCAACCCTATGAGCATGCCCAGTATGAACTCTGCCCTGATGGCTGGCGGGCCACCTGAGGGGATGGGGCCCTGCAATGTGTCGCCCATGTCTCAGAGCCAGATGTCTAGTTTCCCGCGCATGCAGCATCCGTCCCACGGGCCCATGCACTCTCCTGTCGGGGGCCTGTCTCACCACTTCTCTCAGTCAAATGAGGATGTGCTGCCACCGCAGCAGCTGCACCTGCTCAGCAAGGGGCTTCCCCACCAGCGGCCGCCCCACCCCTCAGACTCCTTCTCCTCCATGGGTGACGGCCCAGACTTGAGCGAGGTGATACGTCCCAGTCACACGGGCATCCCGGAGTTTGACCTGTCGCGCATCATTCCTTCTGACAAGCCGAGCAGCACCCTCCAGTACTTCCCCAAGAGTGAGCCCCGGCAGAGCCCGCACCAGGGCCACCCGGGCCACCACGGGCACCAGGCCCAGCAGCCCACTCCACAGCAGCTCCTCAAACAGCTGTCCAACAGCAGCGCCCCCTCGTCCAACCCCCACATAGCCCACCTGCAGAACATGATGGCAGAGCAGCAGCTGCCCCCTCACCCTGCACATGGGGGAATCCGCCACAACATTGGCATGCCTCAGGGGGGCCCTAGGGGTATGGTTCCAGGCGGCGGAATGGGCTCTATGTGCCCCCCTGGCCATATGATGGGAAGGACGGGCTTGGTGTCACAGCAGCAGCTCCAACAGCAGCAGCAGCACCACCACCACCACCAGCAGCAGCAGCAGCAGCAGCATCAGGCCATGATGGCCAACAGTCTTCTGCATCACCCATCTCACTCACACACTAATATGATGTCTCCTCAGCAACACCCGCACAATCTGATGGCACAGCAAAACCTAATGATGATGCAGGCCAAGCAGAGGGCTATGTCTATCCCAGGGGATCACTTTGGACCTCAGGGGCATCTCATGTCCCCTCAGGGGCCCATGATGGGCCCCCCTCATTCACAGCTTGGTATGATGGGCCCGCAAGTCCTCAGACAAAGGGGAATGTCTTTGGACAGTCCCGTAGGGTATGGCCCTGGAGGTATGACCAACATGCCATTCTGATCCAGATTATATACAACTGTAAAAACTTTGTTTCCAATAGGTTACTCTACCAGTATATTCAAGTTTTCATTGCTATTCCTGGAATTGTTTAAAGGTTAATGGTTAAAAAAAAAAAGAAAAGTAAAATGTAATCTTCACATTTTGAAGGACACTGTTTAAGAAAAGATTTTACTGTTAAAATAAAAAGCGCCGTCAAACTGTTTAATAAACCATTCTGAAGCCATTTTCTAAAACAATGTAAATATGTATATTTCACAGGTGTGTATTTGTTGTGGGAGCAGTATGGGGTTCAGGAGTGCCTCAAATTTCTATTTGCTTTAATGTTTTTCTCCAACTACCAAACTATTGTGCAAAGGAAAAAGAAAATATAATATATATATTGTTGCTGTACATAAGATGCAGTTTGTGATTGTTTGCAATTGTTCTGTTTAACTGTTTTAATAGAAGTCTACAATAGAAAAATACTGATGTGGTTCTGGTGTCAGTTATTGTGGTCTTTGTTATTGCCATTTGATAACAAAAATACAAGTGTAATATGAAAGAAACATTATTTTCGTAAACTTAATAGTAGCCTATTTACAAATCTATTAAAAATAGCTATGGCTAAATGTTTCAAACTATAGTATAGAATGAGGGGTAAGACCCAGAGGGGCATAAGTGACATTTCTCAAACTTTACAGGAGGGCCACAACAAAATGTGATTATTCAATATATGTAAACGGACGTTAAGTGCAGTTATGCCCTTTTAGCACCAACTTGCTTAGTATGTTCAGTATTTAAATCTTTGGTTTTTAATGAATAAAGCTTTAATTTGAGATATACATATGTTTCACCCAAAATGTCACTTAAGCCCCTCTGGTTCTCACCCCTCAAGCAGTATTGGTACTATCAATATAAACAATTCTTTAATGTACAGTTCTGTTGCATTTTTGATATATTTGAAACAACTGTTTACAAAGGTGTGTTCTGTATGGGGCAAGCTGCTAAAGCAAGACAACTTTATTCATAGAGCAAATTTAAACGCAGGCAATTAAAAAAAATTAAAAGGTACAGCTGTGCACAAACTTAATGGAAATTGTGAAATAAATGTACTTAGGGTTTTGGGCTTGTATTTAAATGTTTTTACATTCTGGCTGTATAACATTCTCTGGATGTTTGATCCATGTCTAATTTATGCTTACCCTTTTAAGGTTTGGCTTATTTGATATATCAAACAATTAAACCTGACTTTTAATTGAAGTCCATTGGAACAGAAAATCTACACATTTTACATTAAGTCTATGCAATGTGATAATTAGATTTACATTGTCACTGTTGGCAGGCTACTACCAGAGCCATAGACTTTCTATATAGGTGAGTGCCCCAAGTTGCTTTAAATCACAATACTACTGGTTGCTAGTGCGCCTTCTGAAATGGATGAACGAGAGTGACCATGAGATCTGATGAAAGACGAACAAACACGACCACAACCCCACCGAGAAAATAACCGAGCAAGTTCATTACGGAACCGCACACCAACAAATGCATACAAGAAGGGGTTCAGACAGCAATGCAAGAACCCCAGACTTTCTGTAACCACCAGAGTCTGTTGCCGCTGGACGTCCTCTTCACAGCTTTGGTTTATCAGCTCAAATTCTGCCATCGTGTCAACAAGCATGGTAAGGTTGTACGGGAGCCAGCAGAGGCAGAATACTGCTGTAACCAGCATGGCAAGTCGAATGGCCCTCTGTTTGTCCTGGCTTCTTTGAGTTCGGCGCAGAGTAAGCACCACCACTGTGTAGCAGTAGGTCATTACAGCCAGAGGCAGGAAGAAGCAAAGCACGTGAACTATGAAGCGATTAGCCAACATCCAGTTCTTTGCATGAATACCATAATTTGAGTAATTGCATATGTATGTGGATGCGTTTGTGGGATTTTGAGTCACAGAAAGAAATACAACATTTGGTGCTGATATGGCCGAACAGACGAGCCAAAGTAACATACAGGTTAAATGCACTGTTCTGGGACGACGGCTTTGCATGCTGGGAATAGCGTGAACAATGGCCAAATACCGGTCGAAGCCAATGCAAGCTAGGAGAAGACTCCCGCAGAGGAAGTTGAGGCGGCTCATCAGTCCTACCACCTTGCAGCCAAAGTCTCCAAACACCCACCCAGTGGCAGTCTGACTCTGTACCAGTACAAAAGGAAAGGTCAACAAAAGCAGGATGTCAGCCAGGGAAAGGTGGAGCAGGAAGATCTCAGTGATGCGCAGAAGGTGCACGCGTTTCATGAGCACGATCAACATTAGGCCATTCCCCGCGAAGCCCAGTAGAAACACCACACTGTAGATCAGAGGCTTGTATACTGCATGGAACTGCTGCAAGCTTTCATTGTCTTCACATGTGAATGGATAATCATACCCCAAAGTGTGATTCTCATAGCCAGTCATTTTCACAAAATCCTGAAAAGAACAAGAACATTCTTACTTACACATTAGCAACAAACAATGACTATATCAATATTTTGACTAGAATAATTTAGTTAATTGAGAAAACCTTACCTCCATGATTATATCTGCCATTTTTCACCAATTTTAAATGTTTCTTTTATTAGCTGGTGTGCAGGATAATATGCTTCCTAGTTTTGTTGTCTTTGTTTGAAACAAGTTGATTTATAAGATGTCCTTAACAGGCTAGCATTTGTTCTTTATATATTATACGCCAGTTCATCCAGTTCAGTTTTGTTCACAACATGCAGCTGCACGTTGTGGTACAACAAATAGATTTTTCTTCCTGTTGTGGTAATGTGCTTTTCTGTAGCACAGTATATAGGCCAGGGCTATTCAACTCCGGTCCTGGAGGGCCACACCCTGCATCAGTGACGTGCGGTCAGGTGCGGCAGAGGAGGCAGTGCCTCCCCTGTGTCATAAAAATAAAAAATAAAAAATAATTAAAAATAAATAGATAAATATTTGTCCACTGCTCCGTGATCAAAATTTAATTATTGCATGATTCCAGTCATTTCCAATTATTTTTGTAGTCAATGTCGCTGAATGAAAGAGCGAAAGAGCGAACGGAGGCAGCGAGGAGGCTCACCTCACCGTATTTGGTTAAACAGGAGAATACACTCATTCATACACAATTTAACTAAAATATTATGGATTTCTCATTATCAAAATGTATTTAAAGCATACATGGGATAAGGAGTCACACAGCAATGCAAAACAAATGTGTGAAGGATTTTTATTATTATATTGCATGGTAAAATTTAGGCTAACATAGAGCAGGGACAGGTATGCTGTTTTTTCAGTGTTCTACGTAGTTTTTATTAGCCTACTGTTTTAAATTTTAGATCTTAAATGTGCAATTATGACAATATGCAGGACATTTCACTTTATTTTCATGCATATTTTGTCTCTATTCATAGATACCATGTGACGTCACTGTAGGTTATTGCTGCCATATTTGGGTCCTGTCAGCATCTACTATAACTATCAGAAGTAAGATAAAACAAAATGTTCATACAGTATGCCCGGGTTATGTTTTGTTGTTGACTGTAACACTAACCTTCAGAGAAATCCAGGACTACAATTGTATTAAATATAAAGACGTTAGATTGACATAATTTAAATGGTTGGGTTGGCTTCCATCAGAAGAGACTGGCAGACCAAATCTCTAGGGTAGACTGTGCAGTTAAGACTTCGGTACTGTAAGGCCTCAATTTACCTAATTATTATTGTTTATCTTCAAAAAGTACTAATTTTACTTTACATATCATTAGGTATTAAAAGTAATTAGTTACATTACTAGTTACTTTAATATATAACTTTCACAATCACTCCACTTTTTTTAATTGATTTTATAATTGAATCCTCTTTATTGGAACAATAATTAACCTTAGGAGACAATAACAATCAGCCAAAGCGAAACCATCAGCCTCTCAAACCAGATGATTGGACAGGTTGGTTCAATTATCTTACCCTAAATTTGCTAGGACCAGAAATCTCGGTCTTGTAACGCAGTAACTACTTGGATTAGTAATCGTAATATTATTATTATTTTGGATTACAGTAATGATTAAATACTATAATTATTTTACAATAGTAATTAGTTACACTACGTTTCTGAAAAAAGTAATACTGCCCAACACAAACAGGTCATTTGGACAGAAATGGCACCTATTTGGCTGAATAGCACTTCGACTACTATCAATAACCATGCTTTTAAGCGAAATATATCGCAATATTATCGCTTAATATAATTAAATGTTTACACTCACTCATAATGGATGCAGTTTCTTACACCTAGGTGCATTTGAGTTCTACATACAAAACAGGAACACCACGATTTCAGTATGACCCCAACTCTGCATCAATGTCATCTATATATGATTTGAAATGAAATCAGCTGATTACGTATGGGAGGGTTCAAATATGAGTGGAAGCCATCTTGAATGTTCGGTTTACTAATAGACCCCTTCGTAGTCGGGCTAAAACTGCGTCCACCGCATACACATGACAAAGTTAACATATTATTTCATTCATCAGAGGTAAACATAACATTTTCTATACTGGTAGTTACATGATATTGTACGTCTGCATACGGAATTAGGTAAATGTACTGTGATATTTGTGGTTTATTAGCTAACGTTTAGCCATCTGTATTTACAGTACCGTACGGTAGTTAACTAACTGATGGTATCGTTGGTGAATGATAACCTTAGTCTGACGGTCGTGCCAGTGCTGTTTAATCTGCTACCGTACTGGATATTGGGAGCTAAAATCGTTCGCAGCACCTAGCTCGCGTTAGCTTTACGAAAGATGCTGGCTAGCTTGTTGGCTTGCTAGTACCTGTCTAACGTTGATTTACAGTAATCGTTGCCTCTAAACTTGGCACAAGTTCAAGCTGGGGCTTAAGGAAATTGACGCGGGGTAAGTTTACATTTTTATTTTTGAACTGCTGGTTTTATGTGGTGACGCCTTTTGTCGAAAGTAAACAACTGCGAAATCATGAATTGGACCATGTACGCGTCATATACTGTCGGTGTCAGCTAACTACGGTAGCCCGTTATCAAACTTTACTTCATAACGCGTTCTTTTAATACGATATAATATAACATTATCCCTGAGTATTTGCTAAACGCGACCAGCTCTTGGGATACATAACTGGATTTTATTTAATCAACTTTCTGATATTTCTCATGTGTTTCAGGTTTGGTAAATCTGAGAGAAAAAGCACAACACGACAGCAAGCTCAACAAGATGGCTAGCTAAGCAGTTGGCCAACTTGGATGCTATCAAAGCCCCCCTGGTGTATGGTTTTCCTGCAGATGTTGCCCAAGTTCAATGTATAATAAGCCCAAGTTTCCAGGTTATTTGACACAGATGTTCAACAAAGAAACAATATTGAAGACCTTGCTGACATTTATATTTATGTAAATTGCTTTTGTTGATATAATAGGATAGGACGATCTTTAAAGTTTAATTTGTCATATAGAAGTGTGCTTGTTCTAAAATTAAGACTCTTAAGTTTAACATTAAACTAACATGAGCACCGTAAGAACTGAGAACCCAGTGATTTTGGGGTTATCGAACCAAAATGGACAGCTTGGAGGCTCTGTGAAGCCTGCTGGAGGACCAGGTGGAGGGGGCCCGCAACCACCACCACAACAGCAACAGACAAGCCAGATGAAAGGCTCCAGCACAATCAACAATGGCAGCTCTCAGACAGCCCCTACAACAAACGCAGTCAAGTAAGTTCTGGATACGAGTTGTGCAAAGCTTCTTGTGCGCCCCATGATTAAGGCAATTTCCATTGTCAAAAGCATCTCCACGAAGTAAAATGTTTGCCTGTATTAATAATCAAACAAAGCATAATCTCATTGCTTCGCTTTCAGCCTACTTGGTCTTTATCAAATCTGCCCGACTGGAAACCAAACCAGTATGCAATCCTGAAACCTAAACTAATTTAACTCAATTGGTTTTCAGTTTGTTTATATTTTTATTTGGACGGACAATTGAGGGGAAAATGGTAGTAGTAGACTAGTTACTACATTTTTCTGCTTACGATCAACAACTTTCTCAAATTTAAAACTGATTTAAGTACCGGTATAGCAATTATATTATTACTAGTGGTGGCAAGGTGTAAGCTTTCTTTTTAACCAATAGAGCTTTCACCACAATTGTATCAAATGGGTTTATTACTCAAAGCTTTTCAAATCAGTGCTCGGTGGAAGTTTTGTTGTATATCACAATCGACCAACACCACATGAATCTCCTTGAAGCAAAAGTAACAAATGGATAGATTACTACATTAATTAGCCTAATGCATTAATACAAAGTTGCCATACAATGTTGTCCAAAACCTATTGCAGGGATTCTTGCTATTTTTTTAATTCGGGGACCAAATGGTAAATCCTCAGATTTCCAGAGACCCAAGCTCATACAAACATTCACTTTCAAGGGAGCACTAAAACTGATTGATTTTAGTGTGCTGTGTTTACAGTCTTCAAGTTAATTTCAATTCTACCATGTTAACATGGCGTGGAGAGTTTTATCCTTTCTACATATTTACTTACGACAGTGGATCGTAATGACAAAAACGATTAATAATGAAATAATCTATCAATGATTATTTAATTATATTTGGGTATGTAAAAATCTAATGACTGTTGAACAGAGGTTAGATGTGGTTTGAGCTGTTTCCGTTAAGTACATTAACACATTTTCAGTCTGAACTGAAATGCAATGATTACGTCGCACACATTTATTATAGGTATCCTTATGCCTAAAGCAAAGCATTTAATGGTTCTTTCAATTTTAAATTTTTGTACCTGTAGAAATTACTGAACAAATGTGGTTTAAACTGTTGCTGATCTAAGTACAATAACTAATGTTCATTCTGAACTGAAATAAAATGATCACATCATACACACTTGTAGATATGCATTTACACACACACATACACACACACTAAAGCCCTGTGTCCACAAAATATTTTTCTCACGCCAGCGTTGGTCTACAATTGATTCCAATGGGAGTGCCATATTTTTCCAGGCTTCTAAAAACGGCAGCAGCGTGGCTCTGAACGATTTCTCAAACAAAACATTTTTCAACTTTGGTAAAACGCCGCGCCCATCAGTCACTGTTTGCCCGGCCGTCCAATCGCAGCTGTGAAGGGGCGGGACAAATACTACAAGCAATAATCACATTCTATTTCTTGCACACGACTGCAACAATAGAGAAGTTGATAGGCAGATGATATCCCCGGACTTCCACAACAATACTAACACGAAATATTACATATAGAATATTACAAATTAAATAATTTGTTGATGAAACAAACTAGCATGTCTATTTGCAACATTTTAATTCCCACAGTGGTTCTGTTTCATAGAAACCAAAGTGTCTCAGCTGAATAATATTCTGCACTTCCAAAAGCGCTTTCTAGTACTGCCAGTTGGGCTTTTTTAGCGTTTTTTTTTTTTTTGCGTGAATGACTTGCGGAGTGATATTCAGGAAAAAAGGCATGCATGCTCTTGCATAATCGCCAGTAAGCGGTGTTGGGCACAGAGTGCACCGTTCTTATATCCACCGTTCTATGGAGTGCGTTGAATACATTCCAGTGTTAAATAACTGGTTACCTTGCGACCCATTAACGCATTCGCGACCCATTTTGGTTTGGGACCCATAGTTTAAGAGGCTGGGTTATTGTATAGCTACTCCATTTAGGCTAACACTAAAATATTTTGCATTGTGGATAAGGACATTTTTCTTAAGCCAATTATCATTAAAGAATGGAAGTAGCCTAAATTCTTGAATGTAGCCTATAAACAAAAGTTGTTGTGGAACTTGTTAAGACCACCATCCATTGTAGCATTAATGGTGCTTTAACATAGTCTGTCCCGCATGGGACTCAAACTCAGAACTGCGAGGTGAGAGACAGACAGACAGACAGACGGGCTAGGCTGGGGATAAGGTTTTTTTTTTTTTTTTTTTTTTTTTGGCTAAATCTACTGTTAATGGCTGTTAACTTACTGTCAACATGTTTCCCAGGCCTGGAGATGACTGGAAGAAAAATTTGAAACTACCCCCAAAGGACATGAGGATGAGAACCTCGGTAGGTTTAAAATCAGATTGCTTATTTTCACCCAGGTGAGAATAGCCGCACTAGAGCTATTCAGCTACTTATGGCCAAAAATATATTAACACTGCATTGCATACATGGTTGCAATAGCGAAACGTTACATCCCAAACATGCTGTGATAATTAAGCAGGGCTAATGGATGAGAAAAGCTCATATATAATGTATTTTTAGATTACTTAATTAGGTCACCTTTACCTAAATTTTGATTTTTATCCATACATGTCCAAGACAAGGACGACCTATCGGATGTCTGTCAATTCACAGGCTCCCCTGCCTTTAGAAAGAGCCTACGTTTGTTATAGGACTACCATAAAAACCACACCAACCGGGGGAAAAGCAGCTATCCAATCTCTATTGACATTGTGTGAAGCTGGCTCATGCATCAGCAGGGTTTAGATAGATTTTAGGCATGTTTAATTTTTATGCAGAAGTCATAATGACAACGAGGCAGATTCACTATAAATTTGCCTCGGGACTGATCTCTTTATACCCCTTTGTGTTTCTACTGCATGTAAAGTTTAATTAAAACTTTAAGATAGGCCTATTATAATTAGTTTGAACATGGATTCAAACAAGCAGGTGAGGCCGAATTTGAGCTAAAGAAAAATAAAATGTTCTTGGGCCTATGTAAATCATGTTCATACTGCCCGGTAGAACTGGTAGACTTCTAGAATGGCTCGTCAAAGTTACAACCGCGACAGTACACGCAACAAAACATAACGGTAAATATAGTCTACTGTAATAGCCTGTGACTAATCGACCGTGTTCTTCGAGCACAGGCTTAATTGAATAGCCTACCTGTCTAACTGGAGCGATCCAAAAGCCAACCAAACACAAGACTGTAGCATTTCAGAATTTTGATCAGATATTTTATAGTTGATCCCAACTTGAGGTAGTACAATGCTTGTTTGATGGACTGGCAGTAAAGCCTTATTTTATATTTTGCATAAATGTAGATATAATTTTGAGACTTAATTTAGTTTGAGTTGCTTAATAGCCTACATGTTTCAAAATATATGTAGGCTACCCTTATGCTTTTTTTTTGTATTTTTGTGCAAATTTAAGTGGTTCTATATGACCTCTTACCACTATGTCACACTTAAGCATGCCAGCATCAATTTATTCTGTTTAGGATATACTCCACGATTCTGTATTATTGTGTCTTTACATAGAACATATGTTTGCTGCTATATTTCAAATATAGTAGGTCTGGCCTACATGGCACTTTAAAGCTTTGATATCAAAGGAAAGAATTGAGACCTGCTTACTATATTGCCAATCACAATATTTGCCGAAGTAATCAAAATATTACTTCTTTATCAAATCGTGCAGCCCTAATATCCACAACCAAATTGGGTTACACTAAAAGTGTAGCAGTATCTTTGTAATTTTGTATACGTAACCGGGGCCTGTCCCACCTGCTCTGTGCTAACCAGACAACCATTGTTACATGTACAGTCTGGACATTTGACTCTGGCAAACGTGTGGAATGTTAATGGAAAAATGTGTAGGAACCCTGTAAACATTTAAACAATGTTATGTCTAATTTCAGGGTTAGTTAACCCTTTGGTTAAGATTAATGGTTAGTTTACCTTTAATGGTTAGGGTTATCTGTCAACTTTAATCAGGAAGTGATGTGCAGCCAGACATGTTTATAAATTTTTGGTGTACATGGCAGAGAAGCTACTGTGTAGCTATTCTACCCCAGGGGCCAATAGTATTTATTTGCACCTGACATCTTGGTGCGAGTAACATCTGCCATATAAAATTGACTTTGCTCTTGACAAAAGTTGTGAATGGATACTTTCTTTCTTGTGTTTCTTTAGTTTTAAATGTGAGCTATCATGACCATTGGATGTCTTCATATTAATAAAATCTTGATGTTAATTGCAGGATGTGACTGCAACTAAGGGCAACGAATTTGAAGATTATTGCTTGAAGAGGGAGCTTCTAATGGGAATCTTTGAGATGGGCTGGGAAAAACCATCCCCAATCCAGGTATGTTAGCCATTTGACTTATGTTTTGTACAGGGGTACAAACTTGTCACCTTTCAGCGACATTTGTCGTGTGTCCAAAATAGGTAATTTGAGTGAATTGTAAAGATCTGAAGATCCTTTGGAAATGGGGGGTCTGGTTCAGTGAGTACAGTCACTGGGAATTAAATGAGAACCTTCTGATTGTGCGTGCGAGACACGTTACAGCCTGACGTTTCTGCTACTTCTGGCCAAGGCTAGTGGCACTCGCACTCTTGTATAATAGCGTCGCTGTGTAGGCTACAGTAACGTTAGGTACATACTGTTATTGACCAGGGCTCCTCCGGGATAGCTGATAACAGTCGGAGATTTCCTTGTTGATACTAGCCTGTCTGCTTTATTTTGTATCACTCACACATGCATAGCATGGGCACTACACTGACCTGTAGGCTACACAAAGTAACAAACTGTAGAGAACACATTATCCAACTCGCCACTGAGACTCGTTCTCTTCCCTCCGAATAAGTTCAGCAGGCTACATAAAAAGAAGGCGCCATGCACTTGGCACCGCAGCAACAGGCACCAAACCTCAGTTAATCAATCCACCGCAAAGCACCGCACCCACTCGTCTTGAACTTTTTGTCGGCGAAGTCAAATTATTTTAGAATTATGTTTGGACATTCTAAATAATGCGTCGTATTCGCAGAAAGAATTAATGGCACAGTTTCGGTTTAACAACCCAAAAGATTAGGGGACAACATATTCCATTTTCTTTCCCACACGAAATGCAGATATGTCCCAAAAGAATCATTCGAGTGTGTCTGCGATGCGCTTCCCAGACTAAGTACAGCACTATACTAAACTGTAGTAAAGTGCTGTAAAGCGTAACGTCTGAATGTCATAAATACATACACCCCCAAAGGCTACAACCATGGATGTATTATAAGGAGCTACAACCGGCTAATATGGGGCTGGGGGAATTTGTGCTTAGTGCACACGCCCTAGATCAGACGTCATATTCGATGGGCTAGCTAGCCTCATGAAAAAAATAAAATGTAAACAGTGCGGTTTGTGGTAACGGCGGTTGCTTTCCACGGCCTGCGGTTGGGTTAGCACCGCAGTATTCCAATTTTGCGGTTATCGCGACAGCCCTAGCCCCCAGACCCCCTCCTAGAAGGTTTGTATCTTGGTCACCCTTTTCACCCTGTTTGCACCCCTGTTTGTAAATGTAACTAATAACTTGACTCTTCCATTAGCCAGTGAATTGCGCTGCCTTTTTTTTAATTTATTTTTTAAGACCTAATGTAAAATTACATTTATTTCAATGACATTCAAGGAGGAGAGTATTCCCATTGCACTGTCAGGAAGGGACATCTTGGCCAGAGCCAAGAATGGTACAGGAAAGAGTGGAGCCTACCTCATTCCCTTACTTGAACGCATTGACATGAAGAAGGACTGTATACAAGGTGAGCAGTATGTATATGAATTGGCAGAAACTTAACAGGTTCATATGGCATGTAATCATTTAGTGGCCATTGCATATTTGATGTTTACTCACAATTGATTACTAAGCTGATTGCTTCATTTTCACTTACTCTGTATCTTCTAAGTTGCGGAAAATGATTGCCCATATATAATTATACATGTGAGATGAAACAAGAGATGGGTGTTTTGTAAATAATGTTATGCATTATTTGTTTCACCAGCTTTGGGTGTAGTTCCCACCAGAGAACTTGCTCTGCAGGTGAGCCAAATATGTATCCAGGTCAGCAAACACATGGGTGGGGTTAAGGTCATGGCAACCACAGGTGGAACCAACTTGCGTGATGACATCTTGAGGCTTGATGAAACTGGTAAGATGTTGTTCATTTCAGTGGATTTCCAATTTATGCATTTAATTTCCAGTCAGAACTAGGGTCGGGGATTGTACATATTTATTGGTATTTATACCATTTTTGAGACTGCCTAACAATTTGAGTCTATTGCTACTACTATCAATGCTTTTATATTATGTTAATTAATTTACAAAGTCTTTGAAACCTCCTATAAACAATATATATTTTAGTAGAAATAAAGGCACACATAAATGAATGTTCACCTTAAGGCTGAACGATAAATTTAATCAATTCAATTAATTTGATGTTTTGGAAAAATTAAAAAATCGCAAAATCTAGTTTAATGCTTTCACTCAAAATTAACATCTGGAGTCGCGCCCAGGGGCGGCACTCCCCCTCCCGTTCTTTATCACAAGTGTGTGCTGCTCCGGTTGACACCCACCCACTTAACTTGATTGTCTATCGTTTGCACCTTTATGGGAGTTATATTAAATTGCAGAAATATTTTGATATCTATCAGAGCCATGTATAACAAATGTGGGGGATCCCAAGGTGTTCCCAGGCCAGTATAGAGATATAATCTCCCCACGTAGTTAGTCCTGGGTCTTCTCCCGAAGCGTTTGCCCAGCTGGCTGTGCCTGAACAGCTCCTGGGAAGGCGCCCAGGAGGTATGCCATATAGTTTTTATAAACCAAACAGTTTGTTAATATTGTGTCTTGAGTTCATGTAGATAATACAATTTTCGTTATAGTCCATCATACTGAAAATTATCTAGATTTCATATTTGGGCCATATCGCCCATCCCTATCCATCCATCCATCTTCATCCGCTTATCCGGAGTCGGGTCGCGGGGGCAGCAGCTTCAGCAAGGGACCCCAAAC